>CAWUDS030000646.1:0-100899 GCA_963859935.3 Lathyrus sativus
CTCAACGTAATATCCGGAGTCTGGATACCCAACAAAACTGACCGGAGCCAGAACGCTCAACGTAAAAACCGGAGTCTAGATACCCAACGAAACTGACCGGAGCCTGAATGCTCAACGTAATAACCGGAGTCTGGATACACAACGAAACTGACCGGAGCCTGAATGCTCAACGTAATAACCGGAGTCTAGATACCCAACGAAACTGACCGGAGCCTGAACGCTCAACGTCATAACCGGAGTCTGGATACCCAACAAAACTGACCGGAGCCTGAACGCTCAACATTATAACCAGAGTCTAAATACCCAACGAAACTGACCGGAGCCTGCTCGCTCAACATAATAACCGGAGTCTGGATACCCAACGAAACTGACCGGAGCCTGAACGCTCAACGTAATAACCGGTTTCTAGATACCCAACGAAACTGACCGGAGCCTGCTCGCTCAACGTAATAACCGGAGTCTGGATACCCAACGAATCTGATCGGAGCCTGAACGCTCAACGTAATATCCGGAGTCTGGATACCCAACAAAACTGACCGGAGCCTGAACGCTCAACGTAATATCCGGAGTCTAGATACCCAACGAAACTGACCGGAGCCTGAATGCTCAACGTAATAACCGGAATCTGGATACACAACGAAACTGACCGGAGCCTGAATGCTCAACGTAATAACCGGAGTCTGGATACCCAACGAAACTGACCGGAGCCTGAACGCTCAACGTCATAACCGGAGTCTGGATACCCAACAAAACTGACCGGAGCCTGAACGCTCAACGTAATAACCGGAGTCTAAATACCCAACGAAACTGACCGGAGCCTGCTCGCTCAACGTAATAACCGGAGTTTGGATACCCAACGAAACTGACCGGAGCCTGAACGCTCAACTTAATAACCGGAGTCTAGATACCCAACGAAACTGACCGGAGCCTGCTCGCTCAACATAATAACCGGAGTCTGGATACCCAACGAATCTGATCGGAGCCTGACGCTCAACGTAATATCCGGAGTCTGGATACCCAACAAAACTGACCGGAGTCAGAACGCTCAACGTAAAAACCGGAGTCTAGATACCCAACGAAACTGACCGGAGCCTGAATGCTCAACGTAATAACCGGAGTCTGGATACACAACGAAACTGACCGGAGCCTGAATGCTCAACGTAATAACCGGAGTCTGGATACCCAACGAAACTGACCGGAGCCTGAACGCTCAACGTCATAACCGGAGTCTGGATACCCAACAAAACTGACCGGAGCCTGAATGCTCAACATTATAACCAGAGTCTAAATACCCAACGAAACTGACCGGAGCCTGCTCGCTCAACATAATAACCAGAGTCTGGATACCCAACGAAACTGACCGGAGCCTGAACGCTCAACGTAATAACCGGTTTCTAGATACCCAACGAAACTGACCGGAGCCTGCTCGCTCAACGTAATAACCGGAGTCTGGATACCCAACGAATCTGATCGGAGCCTGAACGCTCAACGTAATATCCAGAGTCTGGATACCCAGCAAAACTGACCGGAGCCAGAACGCTCAACGTAAAAACCGGAGTCTAAATACCCAACGAAACTGACCGGAGCCTGAATGCTCAACGTAATAACCGGAGTCTGGATACACAACGAAACTGACCGGAGCCTGAACGCTCAACGTAATAACCGGAGTCTGGATACCCAACGAAACTGACCGAGCCTGAACGCTCAACGTCATAACCGGAGTCTGGATACCCAACAAAACTGACCGGAGCCTGAACGCTCAACATTATAACCGGAGTCTAAATACCCAACGAAACTGACCGGAGCCTGCTCGCTCAACGTAATAACCGGAGTCTGGATACCCAACGAAACTGACCAGAGCCTGAACGCTCTACGTAATAACCGGTTTCTAGATACCCAACGAAACTGACCGGAGCCTGCTCGCTCAACGTAATAACCGGAGTCTGGATACCCAACGAAACTGACCGGAGCCTGAACGCTCAACATAATATCCGGAGTCTGGATACCCAACAAAACTGACCAGAGCCAGAACGCTCAACGTAAAAACCAGAGTCTAGATACCCAACGAAACTGACCGGAGCCTGAACGCTCAACGTAATAACCGGAGTCTGGATACACAACGAAACTGACCGGAGACTGAACGCTCAACGTAATAACCGGAGTCTGGATACCCAACGAAACTGAACGGAGCCTGAACGCTCAACGTAATAACCGTAGTCTGGATACCCAACAAAACTGACCGGAGCCTGAACGCTCAACATTATAACCAGAGTCTAAATACCCAACGAAACTGACCGGAGCCTGCTCGCTCAACGTAATAACCGGAGTCTGGATACCCAACGAAACTGACCGGAGCCTGAATGCTCAACGTAATAACCGGTTTCTAGATACCCAACGAAACTGACCGGAGCCTGCTCGCTCAACGTAATAACCGGAGTCTGGATACCCAACGAATCTGATCGGAGCCTGAACGCTCAACGTAATATTCGGAGTCTGGATACCCAGCAAAACTGACCGGAGCCAGAACACTCAACGTAAAAACCGGAGTCTAGATACCCAACGAAACTGACCGGAGCCTGAATGCTCAACGTAATAACCGGAGTCTGGATACACAACGAAACTGACCGGAGCCTGAACGCTCAACGTAATAACCGGAGTCTGGATACCCAACGAAACTGACCGGAGCCTGAACGCTCAACGTCATAACCGGAGTCTGGATACCCAACAAAACTGACCGGAGCCTGAACGCTCAACATTATAACCGGAGTCTAAATACCCAACGAGACTGACTGGAGCCTGCTCGCTCAACGTAATAACCGGAGTCTGGATACCCAACGAAACTGACTGGAGCCTGAACGCTCAACGTAATAACCGGTTTCTAGATACCCAACGAAACTGACCGGAGCCTGCTCGCTCAACGTAATAACCGGAGTCTGGATACCCAACGAAACTGACCGGAGCCTGAACGCTCAACGTAATATCCGGAGTCTGGATACCCAACAAAACTGACCGGAGCCAGAACGCTCAACGTAAAAACCAGAGTCTAGATACCCAACGAAACTGACCGGAGCCTGAACGCTCAACGTAATAACCGGAGTCTAGATACACAACGAAACTGACCGGAGACTGAACGCTCAACGTAATAACCGGAGTCTGGATACCCAACGAAACTGAACGGAGCCTGAACGCTCAACTTAATAACCGTAGTCTGGATACCCAACGAAACTGACCGGAGCCTGAATGCACAACGTAATAACTGGAGTCTGGATGCTCAATGAAAATGATCGGAGCCTGAACGCTCAACTTAATAACCGGAGTCTGGACACCCAACGAAACTGACCGGAGCCTAAAAATTCAATGAAATAACCGGAGTCTGGATACCCAACGAAACTGACCGGAGCCTGAACGCTAAACGTAAAAACCGGAGTCTGGATACCCAACGAAACTGACCGGAGCCTGAACGCTCAACGTAATAACTGAAATCTGGATACCAAACGAAACTGGCCAGAGCCTGAACACTCAATGTAATAACCAGAGTCTGGATACCCAACGAAACTGACCGGAGCCTGAACGCTCAACATAATATCCGGAGTCTGGATACCCAACGAAACTGTCCGGAGCCTGAACGCCCAACGTAATAACGGGAGTCTGGATACCCAACAAAACTGACCGGAGCCTGAACGCTCAACGT
Organism: Lathyrus sativus; assembly: GCA_963859935.3. NCBI lineage: Eukaryota > Viridiplantae > Streptophyta > Magnoliopsida > Fabales > Fabaceae > Lathyrus > Lathyrus sativus. Next base: position 3,692 of record CAWUDS030000646.1, read on the forward strand.
AAAAACCGGAGTCTGGATACCCAACGAAACTGACCGGAGCCTAAACGCTCAACGTAATAACCGGAGTCTGGATACCCAACGAAACTGACCGGAGCCTGAACGCTCAACGTAATAACCGGAGTCTAAATACCCAACGAAACTGACCGGAGCCTGCTCGCTCAACATAATAACCGGAGTCTGGATACCCAACGAAACTGACCGGAGCCTGAACGCTCAACGTCATAACCGGAGTCTGGATACCCAACAAAACTGACCGGAGCCTGAACGCTCAACGTAATAACCGGAGTCTAAATACCCAACGAAACTGACCGGAGCCTGCTCTCTCAACGTAATAACCGGAGTCTGGATACCCAACAAAACTGACCGGAGCCTGAACGCTCAACGTAATAACCGGAGTCTAGATACCCAATGAAACTGACCGTAGCCTGCTCGCTCAACGTAATAACCGGAGTCTGGATACCCAACGAATCTGATCGGAGCCTGAACGCTCAACGTAATATCCGGAGTCTGGATACCCAACAAAACTGACCGGAGCCAGAACGCTCAACATAAAAACCGGAGTCTAGATACCCAACGAAACTGACCGGAGCCTGAATGCTCAACGTAATAACCGGAGTCTGGATACACAACGAAACTGACCGGAGCCTGAACGCTCAACGTAATAACCGGAGTCTGGATACCCAACGAAACTGACCGGAGCCTGAACGCTCAACGTCATAACCGGAGTCTGGATACCCAACAAAACTGACCGGAGCCTGAACGCTCAACATTATAACCAGAGTCGAAATACCCAACGAAACTGACCGGAGCCTGCTCGCTCAACGTAATAACCGGAGTCTGGATACCCAACGAAACTGACCGGAGCCTGAACGCTCAACGTAATAACCGGTTTCTAGATACCCAACGAAACTGACCGGAGCCTGCTCGCTCAACGTAATAACCGGAGTCTGGATACCCAACGAATCTGATCGGAGCCTGAACGCTCAACGTAATATCCGGAGTCTGGATACCCAACAAAACTGACCGGAGCCAGAACGCTCAACGTAAAAACCGGAGTCTAGATACCCAACGAAACTGACCGGAGCCTGAATGCTCAACGTAATAACCAGAGTCTGGATACACAACGAAACTGACCGGAGCCTGAACGCTCAACGTTATAACCGGAGTCTGGATACCCAACGAAACTGACCGGAGCCTGAACGCTCAACGTCATAACCGGAGTCTGGATACCCAACAAAACTGACCGGAGCCTGAACGCTCAACATTATAACCGGAGTCTAAATACCCAACGAAACTGACCGGAGCCTGCTCGCTCAACGTAATAACCGGAGTCTGGATACCCAACGAAACTGACCGGAGCCTGAACGCTCAACGTAATAACCGGTTTCTAGATACCCAACGAAACTGACCGGAGCCTGCTCGCTCAAGGTAATAACCGGAGTCTGGATACCCAACGAAACTGACCGGAGCCTGAACGCTCAACGTAATATCCGGAGTCTGGATACCCAACAAAACTGACCGGAGCCAGAACGCTCAACGTAAAAACCGGAGTCTAGATACCCAACGAAACTGACCGGAGCCTGAACGCTCAACGTAATAACCGGAGTCTGGATACACAACGAAACTGACCGGAGACTGAACGCTCAATGTAATAACCGGAGTCTGGATACCCAACGAAACTGAACGGAGCCTGAACGCTCAACGTAATAACCGTAGTCTGGATACCCAACGAAACTGACCGGAGCCTGAACGCACAACGTAATAACTGGAGTCTGGATGCTCAATGAAAATGATCGGAGCCTGAACGCTCAACTTAATAACCGGAGTCTGGACACCCAACGAAACTGACCGGAGCCTAAAAATTCAATGAAATAACCGGAGTCTGGATACCCAACGAAAATGACCGGAGCCTGAACGCTAAACGTAAAAACCGGAGTCTGGATACCCAACGAAACTGACCGGAGCCTGAACGCTCAACGTAATAACTGAAATCTGGATACCAAACGAAACTGGCCAGAGCCTGAACACTCAATGTAATAACCGGAGTCTGGATACCCAACGAAGCTGACCGGAGCCTGAACGCTCAACATAATATCCGGAGTCTGGATACCCAACGAAACTGTCCGGAGCCTGAACGCCCAACGTAATAACCGGAGTCTGGATACCCAACAAAACTGACCGGAGCCTGAACGCTCAACGTAAAAACCGGAGTCTGGATACCCAACGAATTTGACCGGAGCCTAAACGCTCAACGTAATAACCGGAGTCTGGATACCCAACGAAACTGACCGAAGCCTGAACGCTCAACGTAATAACCGGAGTCTAAATACCCAACGAAACTGACCGGAGCCTGCTCGCTCAACATAATAACCGGAGTCTGGATACCCAACGAAACTGACCGGAGCCTGAACGCTCAACGTCATAACCGGAGTCTGGATACCCAACAAAACTGACCGGAGCCTGAACGCTCAACGTAATAACCGGAGTCTAAATACCCAATGAAACTGACCGGAGCCTGCTCGCTCAACGTAATAACCGGAGTCTGGATACCCAACGAAACTGACCGGAGCCTGAACGCTCAACGTAATAACCGGAGTCTAGATACCCAACGAAACTGACCGGAGCCTGCTCGCTCAACATAATAACCGGAGTCTGGATACCCAACGAATCTGATCGGAGCCTGAACGCTCAACGTAATATACGGAGTCTGGATACCCAACAAAACTGACCGGAGCCAGAACGCTCAACGTAAAAACCGGAGTCTAGATACCCAACGAAACTGACCGGAGCCTGAATGCTCAACGTAATAACCGGAGTCTGGATACACAACGAAACTGACCGGAGCCTGAATGCTCAACGTAATAACCGGAGTCTGGATACCCAACGAAACTGACCGGAGCCTGAACGCTCAACGTCATAACCGGAGTCTGGATACCCAACAAAACTGACCGGAGCCTGAACGCTCAACATTATAACCAGCGTCTAAATACCCAACGAAACTGACCGGAGCCTGCTCGCTCAACATAATAACCGGAGTCTGGATACCCAACGAAACTGACCGGAGCCTGAACGCTCAACGTAATAACCGGTTTCTAGATACCCAACAAAACTGACCGGAGCCTGCTCGCTCAACGTAATAACCGGAGTCTGGATACCCAACGAATCTGATCGGAGCCTGAACGCTCAACGTAATATCCGGAGTCTGGATACCCAACAAAACTGACCGGAGCCAGAACGCTCAACGTAAAAACCGGAGTCTAGATACCCAACGAAACTGACCGGAGCCTGAATGCTCAACGTAATAACCGGAATCTGGATACACAACGAAACTGACCGGAGCCTGAATGCTCAACGTAATAACCGGAGTCTGGATACCCAACGAAACTGACCGGAGCCTGAACGCTCAACGTCATAACCGGAGTCTGGATACCCAACAAAACTGACCGGAGCCTGAACGCTCAACGTAATAACCGGAGTCTAAATACCCAACGAAACTGACCGGAGCCTACTCGCTCAACGTAATAACCGGAGTCTGGATACCCAACGAAACTGACCGGAGCCTGAACGCTCAACTTAATAACCGGAGTCTAGATACCCAACGAAACTGACCGGAGCCTGCTCGCTCAACATAATAACCGGAGTCTGGATACCCAACGAATCTGATCGGAGCCTGACGCTCAACGTAATATCCGGAGTCTGGATACCCAACAAAACTGACCGGAGTCAGAACGCTCAACGTAAAAACCGGAGTCTAGATACCCAACGAAACTGACCGGAGCCTGAATGCTCAACGTAATAACCGGAGTCTGGATACACAACGAAACTGACCGGAGCCTGAATGCTCAACGTAATAACCGGAGTCTGGATACCCAACGAAACTGACCGGAGCCTGAACGCTCAACGTCATAACCGGAGTCTGGATACCCAACAAAACTGACCGGAACCTGCTCGCTCAACATAATAACCAGAGTCTGGATACCCAACGAAACTTACCGGAGCCTGAACGCTCAACGTAATAACCGGTTTCTAGATACCCAACGAAACTGACCGGAGCCTGCTCGCTCAACGTAATAACCGGAGTCTGGATACCCAACGAATCTGATCGGAGCCTGAACGCTCAACGTAATATCCGGAGTCTGGATACCCAGCAAAACTGACTGGAGCCAGAACGCTCAACGTAAAAACCGGAGTCTAAATACCCAACGAAACTGACCGGAGCCTGAATGCTCAACGTAATAACCGGAGTCTGGATACACAACGAAACTGACCGGAGCCTGAACGCTCAACGTAACAACCGGAGTCTGGATACCCAACGAAACTGACCGAGCCTGAACGCTCAACGTCATAACCGGAGTCTGGATACCCAACAAAACTGACCGGAGCCTGAACGCTCAACATTATAACCGGAGTCTAAATACCCAACGAAACTGACCGGAGCCTGCTCGCTCAACGTAATAACCGGAGTCTGGATACCCAACGAAACTGACCGGAGCCTGAACGCTCAACGTAATAACCGGTTTCTAGATACCCAACGAAACTGACCGGAGCCTGCTCGCTCAACGTAATAACCGGAGTCTGGATACCCAACGAAACTGACCGGAGCCTGAACGCTCAACGTAATATCCGGAGTCTGGATACCCAACAAAACTGACCAGAGCCAAAACGCTCAACGTAAAAACCAGAGTCTAGATACCCAACGAAACTGACCGGAGCCTGAACGCTCAACGTAATAACCGGAGTCTGGATACACAACGAAACTGACCGGAGACTGAACGCTCAACGTAATAACCGGAGTCTGGATACCCAACGAAACTGAACGGAGCCTGAACGCTCAACGTAATAACCGTAGTCTGGATACCCAACAAAACTGACCGGAGCCTGAACGCTCAACATTATAACCAGAGTCTAAATACCCAACGAAACTGACCGGAGCCTGCTCGCTCAACGTAATAACCGGAGTCTGGATACCCAACGAATCTGATCGGAGCCTGAACGCTCAACGTAATATCCGGAGTCTGGATACCCAGCAAAACTGACCGGAGCCAGAACGCTCAACGTAAAAACCGGAGTCTAGATACCCAACGAAACTGACCGGAGCCTGAATGCTCAACGTAATAACCGGAGTCTGGATACACAACGAAACTGACCGGAGCCTGAACGCTCAACGTAATAACTGGAGTCTGGATACCCAACGAAACTGACCGGAGCCTGAACGCTCAACGTCATAACCGGAGTCTGGATACCCAACAAAACTGACCGGAGTCTGAACGCTCAACATTATAACCGGAGTCTAAATACCCAACGAAACTGACCGGAGCCTGCTCGCTAAACGTAATAACCGGAGTCTGGATACCCAACGAAACTGACCGGAGCCTGAACGCTCAACGTAATAACCGGTTTCTAGATACCCAACGAAACTGACCGGAGCCTGCTCGCTCAAGGTAATAACCGGAGTCTGGATACCCAACGAAACTGACCGGAGCCTGAACGCTCAACGTAATATCCGGAGTCTGGATACCCAACAAAACTGACCGGAGCCAGAACGCTCAACGTAAAAACCGGAGTCTAGATACCCAACGAAACTGACCGGAGCCTGAACGCTCAACGTAATAACCGGAGTCTGGATACACAACGAAACTGACCGGAGACTGAACGCTCAACGTAATAACCGGAGTCTGGATACCCAACGAAACTGAACGGAGCCTGAACGCTCAACGTAATAACCGTAGTCTGGATACCCAACGAAACTGACCGGAGCCTGAACGCACAACGTAATAACTGGAGTCTGGATGCTCAATGAAAATGATCGGAGCCTGAACGCTCAACTTAATAACCGGAGTCTGGACACCCAACGAAACTGACCGGAGCCTAAAAATTCAATGAAATAACCGGAGTCTGGATACCCAACGAAACTGACCGGAGCCTGAACGCTAAACGTAAAAACCGGAGTCTGGATACCCAACGAAACTGACCGGAGCCTGAACGCTCAACGTAATAACTGAAATCTGGATACCAAACGAAACTGGCCAGAGCCTGAACACTCAATGTAATAACCGGAGTCTGGATACCCAACAAAGCTGACCGGAGCCTGAACGCTCAACATAATATCCGGAGTCTGGATACCCAACGAAACTGTCCGGAGCCTGAACGCCCAACGTAATAACCGGAGTCTGGATACCCAACAAAACTGACCGGAGCCTGAACGCTCAACGTAAAAACCGGAGTCTGGATACCCAACGAAACTGACCGGAGCCTAAACGCTCAACGTAATAACCGGAGTCTGGATACCCAACGAAACTGACCGGAGCCTGAACGCTCAACGTAATAACCGGAGTCTAAATACCCAACGAAACTGACCGGAGCCTGCTCGCTCAACATAATAACCGGAGTCTGGATACCCAACGAAACTGACCGGAGCCTGAACGCTCAACGTCATAACCGGAGTCTGGATACCCAACAAAACTGACCGGAGCCTGAACGCTCAACGTAATAACCGGAGTCTAAATACCCAACGAAACTGACCGGAGCCTGCTCTCTCAACGTAATAACCGGAGTCTGGATACCCAACAAAACTGACCGGAGCCTGAACGCTCAACGTAATAACCGGAGTCTAGATACCCAACGAAACTGACCGTAGCCTGCTCGCTCAACGTAATAACCGGAGTCTGGATACCCAACGAATCTGATCGGAGCCTGAACGCTCAACGTAATATCCGGAGTCTGGATACCCAACAAAACTGACCGGAGCCAGAACGCTCAACATAAAAACCGGAGTCTAGATACCCAACGAAACTGACCGGAGCCTGAATGCTCAACGTAATAACCGGAGTCTGGATACACAACGAAACTGACCGGAGCCTGAACGCTCAACGTAATAACCGGAGTCTGGATACCCAACGAAACTGACCGGAGCCTGAACGCTCAACGTCATAACCGGAGTCTGGATACCCAACAAAACTGACCGGAGCCTGAACGCTCAACGTAATAACCGGAGTCTAAATACCCAACGAAACTGACCGGAGCCTGCTCTCTCAACGTAATAACCGGAGTCTGGATACCCAACAAAACTGACCGGAGCCTGAACGCTCAACGTAATAACCGGAGTCTAGATACCCAACGAAACTGACCGTAGCCTGCTCGCTCAACGTAATAACCGGAGTCTGGATACCCAACGAATCTGATCGGAGCCTGAACGCTCAACGTAATATCCGGAGTCTGGATACCCAACAAAACTGACCGGAGCCAGAACGCTCAACATAAAAACCGGAGTCTAGATACCCAACGAAACTGACTGGAGCCTGAATGCTCAACGTAATAACCGGAGTCTGGATACACAACAAAACTGACCGGAGCCTGAACGCTCAACGTAATAACCGGAGTCTGGATACCCAACGAAACTGACCGGAGCCTGAACGCTCAACGTCATAACCGGAGTCTGGATACCCAACAAAACTGACCGGATCCTGAACGCTCAACATTATAACCAGAGTCGAAATACCCAACGAAACTGACCGGAGCCTGCTCGCTCAACGTAATAACCGGAGTCTGGATACCCAACGAAACTGACCGGAGCCTGAACGCTCAACGTAATAACCGGTTTCTAGATACCCAACGAAACTGACCGGAGCCTGCTCGCTCAACGTAATAACCGGAGTCTGGATACCCAACGAATCTGATCGGAGCCTGAACGCTCAACGTAATATCCGGAGTCTGGATACCCAAAAAACTGACCGGAGCCAGAACGCTCAACGTAAAAACCGGAGTCTAGATACCCAACGAAACTGACCGGAGCCTGAATGCTCAACGTAATAACCAGAGTCTGGATACACAACGAAACTGACCGGAGCCTGAACGCTCAACGTAATAACCAGAGTCTGGATACCCAACGAAACTGACCGGAGCCTGAACGCTCAACGTCATAACCGGAGTCTGGATACCCAACAAAACTGACCGGAGCCTGAACGCTCAACATTATAACCGGAGTTTAAATACCCAACGAAACTGACCGGAGCCTGCTCGCTCAACGTAATAACCGGAGTCTGGATACCCAACGAAACTGACCGGAGCCTGAACGCTCAACGTAATAACCGGTTTCAAGATACCCAACGAAACTGACCGGAGCCTGCTCGCTCAAGGTAATAACCGGAGTCTGGATACCCAACGAAACTGACCGGAGCCTGAACGCTCAACGTAATATCCGGAGTCTGGATACCCAACAAAACTGACCGGAGCCAGAACGCTCAACGTAAAAACCGGAGTCTAGATACCCAACGAAACTGACCGGAGCCTGAACGCTCAACGTAATAACCGGAGTCTGGATACACAACGAAACTGACCGGAGACTGAACGCTCAACGTAATAACCGGAGTCTGGATACCCAACGAAACTGAACGGAGCCTGAACGCTCAACGTAATAACCGTAGTCTGGATACCCAACGAAACTGACCGGAGCCTGAACGCACAACGTAATAACTGGAGTCTGGATGCTAAATGAAAATGATCGGAGCCTGAACGCTCAACTTAATAACTGGAGTCTGGACACCCAACGAAACTGACCGGAGCCTAAAAATTCAATGAAATAACCGGAGTCTGGATACCCAACGAAACTGACCGGAGCCTGAACGCTAAACGTAAAAACCGGAGTCTGGATACCCAACGAAACTGACCGGAGCCTGAACGCTCAACGTAATAACTGAAATCTGGATACCAAACGAAACTGGCCAGAGCCTGAACACTCAATGTAATAACCGGAGTCTGGATACCCAACGAAGCTGACCGGAGCCTGAACGCTCAACATAATATCCGGAGTCTGGATACCCAACGAAACTGTCCGGAGCCTGAACGCCCAACGTAATAACCGGAGTCTGGATACCCAACAAAACTGACCGGAGCCTGAACGCTCAACGTAAAAACCGGAGTCTGGATATCCAACGAAACTGACCGGAGCCTAAACGCTCAACGTAATAACCGGAGTCTGGATACCCAACGAAACTGACCGGAGCCTGAACGCTCAACGTAATAACCGGAGTCTAAATACCCAACGAAACTGACCGGAGCCTGCTCGCTCAACATAATAACCGGAGTCTGGATACCCAACGAAACTGACCGGAGCCTGAACGCTCAACGTCATAACCGGAGTCTGGATACCCAACAAAACTGACCGGAGCCTGAACGCTCAACGTAATAACCGGAGTCTAAATACCCAACGAAACTGACCGGAGCTTGCTCTCTCAACGTAATAACCGGAGTCTGGATACCCAACAAAACTGACCGGAGCCTGAACGCTCAACGTAATAACCGGAGTCTAGATACCCAACGAAACTGACCGTAGCCTGCTCGCTCAACGTAATAACCGGAGTCTGGATACCCAACGAATCTGATCGGAGCCTGAACGCTCAACGTAATATCCGGAGTCTGGATACCCAACAAAACTGACCGGAGCCAGAACGCTCAACATAAAAACCGGAGTCTAGATACCCAACGAAACTGACCGGAGCCTGAATGCTCAACGTAATAACCGGAGTCTGGATACACAACGAAACTGACCGGAGCCTGAACGCTCAACGTAATAACCGGAGTCTGGATACCCAACGAAACTGACCGGAGCCTGAACGCTCAACGTCATAACCGGAGTCTGGATACCCAACAAAACTGACCGGAGCCTGAACGCTCAACATTATAACCAGAGTCTAAATACCCAACGAAACTGACCGGAGCCTGCTCGCTCAACGTAATAACCGGAGTCTGGATACCCAACGAAACTGACCGGAGCCTGAACGCTCAACGTAATAACCGGTTTCTAGATACCCAACGAAACTGACCGGAGCCTGCTCGCTCAACGTAATAACCGGAGTCTGGATACCCAACGAATCTGATCGGAGCCTGAACGCTCAACGTAATATCCGGAGTCTGGATACCCAACAAAACTGACCGGAGCCAGAACGCTCAACGTAAAAACCGGAGTCTAGATACCCAACGAAACTGACCGGAGCCTGAATGCTCAACGTAATAACCAGAGTCTGGATACACAACGAAACTGACCAGAGCCTGAACGCTCAACGTAATAACCGGAGTCTGGATACCCAACGAAACTGACCGGAGCCTGAACGCTCAACGTCATAACCGGAGTCTGGATACCCAACAAAACTGACCGGAGCCTGAACGCTCAACATTATAACCGGAGTCTAAATACCCAACGAAACTGACCGGAGCCTGCTCGCTCAACGTAATAACCGGAGTCTGGATACCCAACGAAACTGACCGGAGCCTGAACGCTCAACGTAATAACCGGTTTCTAGATACCCAACGAAACTGACCGGAGCCTGCTCGCTCAAGGTAATAACCGGAGTCTGGATACCCAACGAAACTGACCGGAGCCTGAACGTTCAACGTAATATCCGGAGTCTGGATACCCAACAAAACTGACCGGAGCCAGAACGCTCAACGTAAAAACCGGAGTCTAGATACCCAACGAAACTGACCGGAGCCTGAACGCTCAACGTAATAACCGGAGTCTGGATACACAACGAAACTGACCGGAGACTGAACGCTCAACGTAATAACCGGAGTCTGGATACCCAACGAAAATGAACGGAGCCTGAACGCTCAACGTAATAACCGTAGTCTGGATACCCAACGAAACTGACCGGAGCCTGAACGCACAACGTAATAACTGGAGTCTGGATGCTCAATGAAAATGATCGGAGCCTGAACGCTCAACTTAATAACCGGAGTCTGGACACCCAACGAAACTGACCGGAGCCTAAAAATTAATTGAAATAACCGGAGTCTGGATACCCAACGAAACTGACCGGAGCCTGAACGCTAAACGTAAAAACCGGAGTCTGGATACCCAACGAAACTGACCGGAGCCTGAACGCTCAACGTAATAACTGAAATCTGGATACCAAACGAAACTGAGCAGAGCCTGAACACTCAATGTAATAACCGGAGTCTGGATACCTAACGAAACTGACCGGAGCCTGAACGCTCAACATAATATCCGGAGTCTGGATACCCAACGAAACTGTCCGGAGCCTGAACGCCCAACGTAATAACCGGAGTCTGGATACCCAACAAAACTGACCGGAGCCTGAACGCTCAATGTAAAAACCGGAGTCTGGATACCCAACGAAACTGACCGGAGCCTGAACGCTCAACGAAATAACCGGAGTCTGGATACCCAACGAAACTGAATGGAGCCTGAACGCTCAACGTAATAACCGGAGTCTAGATACTCAACAAAACAGACCGGACCGTGAACGCACGACGTAATAACTGGAGCCTGAACGCTCAACGTAATAACCGGAGTCTGGATACCTAACGAAACTGACCAGAGCCTGAATGCTCAAGATAATAACCGAAGTCTGGATACCCAATGAAACTGACCGGAGCCTGAACGCTCAACGTAATAACCGGAGTCAGGATACCAAACGAAATTGACCGGAGCCTGAACGCTTAAAATAATAACCAGAGTCTAGATACTGAACGAAACTGACCGGAGCTTGAACGCCTAACGTAATAACCAGAGTCTGGATATGCAACGAAACTGACCGGACCCTGAACGCTCAACGTAATAACCGGAGTCTGGATACCCAACAAAACTGACCAGAGCCTGAACGCTCAACGTAATAACCGAAGTCTGGATATCCAATGAAACAGACCGGAGCCTGAATGCTCAACGTAATAACCGGAGTCAGGATACCAAACGAAATTGACCGGAGCCTGAACGCTTAAAATAATAACCGGAGTCTAGATACTGAACGAAACTGACCGGAGCTTGAACGCCTAACGTAATAACCAGAGTCTGGATATGCAACGAAACTAACCGGACCCTGAACGCTCAACGTAATAACCGGAGTTTGGATACCCAACAAAACTGACCGGAGCCTGAACGCTCAACATAATAACCGAAGTCTAGATACTGAACAAAACTGACCGGAGCTTGAACGCCTAACGTAATAACCAGAGTCTGGATATGCAACGAAACTGACCGGACCCTGAACGCTCAACCTAATAACCGGAGTCTGGATACCCAACAAAACTGACCAGAGCCTGAACGCTCAACGTAATAACCGAAGTCTGGATGCCCAATGAAACTGACCGGAGCCTGAACGCTCAACGTAATAACCGGAGTCAGGATACCAAACGAAATTGACCGGAGCCTGAACGCTTAAAATAATAACCGGAGTCTTGATACTGAACGAAACTGACCGGAGCTTGAACGCCTAACGTAATAACCCTAGTCTGGATATGCAACGAAACTGACCGGACCCTGAACGCTCAACGTAATAACCGGAGTCTGGATACCCAACAAAATTGACCGGAGCTTGAACGCTCAACGTAATAACCGGAGTCTGGATACCCAACAAAACTGACCGGAGCCTGAACGCCCAATGTAAAAATCGGAGTCTGGATACCCAACGAAACTGACCGGAGCCGGAACGCTCAACGTAATAACGGGAGTCTGGATACACAACGAAACTGACCGGAGCCTGAACGCTCAACGTAATAACCGGAGTATGGATACCCAACGAAACTGAATGGAGCCTGAACGCTCATTGTAATAACCGGAGTCTAGATACTCAACAAAACAGACCGGACCCTGAATGCACAACGTAATAACTGGAGTCTGGATGCTCAACGAAAATGACCGGAGCCTGAACGCTCAACGTAATAACCGGAGTCTGGATACCTAACGAAACTGACCGGAGCCTGAATGCTCAAGATAATAACCGAAGTCTGGATACCCAATGAAACTGACCGGAGCCTGAACGCTCAACGTAATAACCGGAGTCAGGATACCAAACGAAATTGACCGGAGCCTGAACGCTTAAAATAATAACCGGAGTCTAGATACTTAACGAAACTGACCGGAGCTTGAACGCCTAACGTAATAACCGGAGTCTGGATATGCAACGAAACTGACCGGAGCCTGAACGCTCAATGTAGTAACCGGAGTCTGGATACTCAACGAAACTGACTGGAGCTTGAACGATCAACATAATAACCGGTGTCTGGATACACAACGAAATTGACCGGAGCCTGATCGCTCAACGTAATAACCGGAGTCTGGATACACAACGAAACTCACCGGAGCCTGAACGCTCAACGTAATAACCGAAGTCTAGATACCAAACGAAACTGACCGGAGCCTGAACGCTCAACGTAATAACCTGAGTCTGGATACCCAACGAAACTGTCCGGAGCCTAAACGCCCAACGTAATAACCGGAGTCTGGATACCCAACAAAACTGACCGGAGCCTGAATGCTCAATGTAAAAACCGGAGTCTGGATACCCAACGAAACTGACCGGAGCCTGAACGCTCAACGAAATAACCGGAGTCTGGATACCCAACGAAACTGAACGGAGCCTGAACGCTCAACGTAATAACCGGAGTCTAGATACTCAACAAAATAGACCGGACCCTGAATACACAACGTAATAATTGGAGCCTGAACGCTCAACGTAATAACCGGAGCCTGGATACCTAACGAAACTGACCGGAGCCTGAATGCTCAAGATAATAACCGAAGTCTGGATACCCAATGAAACTGACCGGAGCCTGAACGCTCAACGTAATAACCGGAGTCAGGATACCAAAAGAAATTGACCGGAGCCTGAACGCTTAAAATAATAACCGGAGTCTAGATACTGAACAAAACTGACCGGAGCTTGAACGCCTAACGTAATAACCAGAGTCTGGATATGCAACGAAACTGACCAGACCCTGAACACTCAACGTAATAACCGGAGTCTGGATACCCAACAAAACTGACCAGAGCCTGAACGCTCAACGTAATAACCGAAGTCTGGATACCCAATGAAACTGACCGGAGCCTGAACGCTCAACGTAATAACCGGAGTCAGGATACCAAACGAAATTGACCGGAGCCTGAACGCTTAAAATAATAACCGGAGTCTAGATACTGAACGAAACTGACCAGAGCTTGAACGCCTAACGTAATAACCAGAGTCTGGATATGCAACGAAACTAACCGGACCCTGAACGCTCAACGTAATAACCGGAGTTTGGATACCCAACAAAACTGACCGGAGCCTGAACGCTCAACATAATAACCGGAGTCTAGATACTGAACGAAACTGACCGGAGCTTGAACGCCTAACGTAATAACCAGAGTCTGGATATGCAACGAAACTGACCGGACCCTGAACGCTCAACGTAATAACCGGAGTCTGGATACCCAACAAAAATTACCAGAGCCTGAACACTCAACGTAATAACCGAAGTCTGGATGCCCAATGAAATTGACCGGAGCCTGAATGCTCAATGTAATAACCGGAGTCAGGATACTGAACGAAACTGACCGGAGCCTGAACGCTCAACATAATAACCGGAGTCTGGATACCCAACGAAACTGACCGGAGCCTGAACGCTCAACATAATAACAGGAGTCTAGATACACAACGAAACTGACCGGAGCCTGAACGCTCAACGTAATAACCGGAGTCTGGATACCCAACGAAACTGAACGGAGCCTGAACGCTCAACGTAATAACCGGAGTCTGGATACCCAACGAAACTGACCGGAGCCTGAACGCTCAACGTAATAACCGGAGTCTGGATACCCAACGAAACTGACCGGAGCCTGAACGCTCAACGTAAAAACCGGAGTCTGGATACCCAACGAAACTAACCGGAGCCTGAACGCTCAACGTAATAACCGGAGTCTGGATACCCAACGAAACTGACCGGAGCCTAAACGCTCAACGTAATAACCGGAGTCTAAATACCCAACGAAACTGACCGGAGCCTGCTCGCTCAACATAATAACCGGAGTCTGGATACCCAACGAAACTGACCGGAGCCTGAACGCTCAACGTAATAATCGGAGTTTAGATACCCAACGAAACTGACCGGAGCCTGAACGCTCAACGTCATAACCGGAGGCTGGATACCCAACAAAACTGACCGGAGCCTGAACGCTCAACGTAATAACCGGAGTCTAAATACCCAACGAAACTGACCGGAGCCTGCTCGCTCAACGTAATAACCGGGGTCTGGATACCCAACGAAACTGACCGGAGCCTGAACACTCAAAGTAATAACCAGAGTCTAGATACCCAACGAAACTGACCGGAGCCTGCTCGCTCAACGTAATAACCGGAGTCTGGATACCCAACGAAACTGATCGGAGCCTGAACGCTCAACGTAATATCCGGAGTCTGGATACCCAACAAAACTGACCGGAGCCAGAACGCTCAACGTAAAAACCGGAGTCTAGATACCCAACGAAACTGACCAGAGCCTGAATGCTCAACGTAATAACCGGAGTCTGGATACACAACGAAACTGACCGGAGCCTGAACGCTTAACGTAATAACCGGAGTCTGGATACCCAACGAAACTGACCGGAGCCTGAACGCTCAACGTCATAACCGGAGTCTGGATACCCAACAAAACTGACCGGAGCCTGAACGCTCAACATTATAACCGGAGTCTAAATACCCAACGAAACTGACCCGAGCCTGCTCGCTCAACGTAATAACCGGAGTCTGGATACCCAACGAAACTGACCGGAGCCTGAACGCTCAACGTAATAACCGGTTTCTAGATACCCAACGAAACTGACCGGAGCCTGCTCGCTCAACGTAATAACCGGAGTCTGGATACCCAACGAATCTGATCGGAGCCTGAACGCTCAACGTAATATCCGGAGTTTGGATACCCAACAAAACTGACCGGAGCCAGAACGCTCAACGTAAAAACCGGAGTCTAGATACCCAACGAAACTGACCGGAGCCTGAATGCTCAACGTAATAACCGGAGTCTGGATACACAACGAAACTGACCGGAGCCTGAACGCTCAACGTAATAACCGGAGTCTGGATACCCAACGAAACTGACCGGAGCCTGAACGCTCAACGTCATAACCGGAGTCTGGATACCCAACAAAACTGACCGGAGCCTGAACGCTCAACATTATAACCGGAGTCTAAATACCCAACGAAACTGACCGGAGCCTGCTCGCTCAACGTAATAACCGGAGTCTGGATACCCAACGAAACTGACCGGAGCCTGAACGCTCAACGTAATAACCGGTTTCTAGATACCCATCGAAACTGACCGGAGCCTGCTCGCTCAACGTAATAACCGGAGTCTGGATACCCAACGAAACTGACCGGAGCCTGAACGCTCAACGTAATATCCGGAGTCTGGATACCCAACAAAACTGACCGGAGCCAGAACGCTCAACGTAAAAACCGGAGTCTAGATACCCAACGAAACTGACCGGAGCCTGAACGCTCAACGTAATAACCGGAGTCTGGATACACAACGAAACTGACCGGAGACTGAACGCTCAACGTAATAACCGGAGTCTGGATACCCAACGAAACTGAACGGAGCCTGAACGCTCAACGTAATAACCGTAGTCTGGATACCCAACGAAACTGACCGGAGCCTGAACGCACAACGTAATAACTGGAGTCTGGATGCTCAATGAAAATGATCGGAGCCTGAACGCTCAACTTAATAACCGGAGTCTGGACACCCAACGAAACTGACCGGAGCCTAGAAATTCAATGAAATAACCGGAGTCTGGATACCCAACGAAACTGACCGGAGCCTGAACGCTAAACGTAAAAACCGGAGTCTGGATACCCAACGAAACTGACCGGAGCCTGAACGCTCAATGTAATAACTGAAATCTGGATACCAAACGTAACTGACCAGAGCCTGAACACTCAATGTAATAACCGGAGTTTGGATACCCAACGAAACTGACCGGAGCCTGAACGCTCAACATAATAACCGGAGTCTGGATACCCAACGAAACTGACCGGAGCCTGAACGCTCAACATAATATCCGGAGTCTGGATACCCAACAAAACTGACCGGAGCCAGAATGCTCAACGTAAAAACCGGAGTCTAGATACCCAACGAAACTGACCGGAGCCTGAACGCTCAACGTAATAACCGGAGTCTGGATACACAACGAAACTGACCGGAGCCTGAACGCTCAACATAATAACCGGAGTCTGGATACCCAAAGAAACTGAACGGAGCCTGAACGCTCAACGTAATAACCGGAGTATGGATACCCAACGAAACTGACCGGAGCCTGAACACTCAACGTAATAACCGGAGTCTGGATACCCAACGAAACTGACCGGAGCCTGAACGCTTAACGTAAAAACCGGAGTCTGGATACCCAACGAAACTGACCGGAGCCTGAACGCTCAACGTGATAACCGGAGTCTGGATACCCAACGAAACTGACCGGAGCCTGAACGCTTAACGTAATAACCAGAGTCTGGATACCAAACAAAACTGACCGGAGCCTGAACGCTCAACGTAAAAACCAGAATCTGGATACCCAACAAAACTGACCGGAGCCTGAACGCTCAACGTAAAAACCAAAATCTAGATACCCAACAAAACTGACCGGAGCCTGAACGCTCAACGTAAAAACCGTAGTCTGGATACCCAACGAAACTGACCGGAGCCTGAACGCTCAACATAATAACTGAAATCTGGATACCAAACGAAACTGACCAGAGCCCGAACGCACAACGTAATAACCGGAGTCTGGATACCCAACGAAAATGACCGGAGACTAAACGCTCAACGTAATAACCGGAGTCGGGATACCCAACGAAACTGACCGGAGCCTGAACGCTTAACGTAAAAACCGGAGTCTAGATAGCCAACGAAACTGACCGGAGCCTGAACGCTCAACGAGATAACCGGAGTCTGGATACCCAACGAAACTGACCGGAGCCTGAACGCTAAACATAATATCCGGAGTCTGGATACCCAACAAAACTGACCGGAGCCAGAATGCTCAACGTAAAAACCGGAGTCTAGATACCCAACGAAACTGACCGGAGCCTGAATGCTCAACGTAATAACCGGAGTCTGGATACGCAACGAAACTGACCGGAGCCTGAACGCTCAACGTAATAACCGTAGTCTGGATACCCAACGAAACTGACCGGAGCCTGAACGCTCAACATAATAACCGTAATCTGGATACCCAACGAAACTAACCGGAGCCTAAACGCACAACGTAATAACTGGAGTCTGGATGCTCAACAAAAATGATCGGAGCCTGAACGCTCAACTTAATAACCGGAGTCTGGTCACCCAATGAAACTGACCGGAGCCTGAACATTCAACGAAATAACCGGAGTCTGGATACCCAACGAAACTGACCGGACCCTGAACGCTCAACGTAATAATCGAAGTCTGGATACCCAACGAAACTGACCGGAGCCTGAACGCTCAACATAATATCCGGAGTCTGGATACCCAACAAAACTGACCGGAGCCAGAATGCTCAACGTAAAAACCGGAGTCTAGATACCCAACGAAACTGACCGGAGCCTGAACGCTCAACGTAATAACCGGAGTCTGGATACACAACGAAACTGACCGGAGCCTGAACGCTCAACATAATAACCGGAGTCTGGATACCCAAAGAAACTGAACGGAGCCTGAACGCTCAACGTAATAACCGGAGTATGGATACCCAACGAAACTGACCGGAGCCTGAACACTCAACGTAATAACCGGAGTCTGGATACCCAACGAAACTGACCGGAGCCTGAACGCTTAACGTAAAAACCGGAGTCTGGATACCCAACGAAACTGACCGGAGCCTGAACGCTCAACGTGATAACCGGAGTCTGGATACCCAACGAAACTGACCGGAGCCTGAACGCTTAACGTAATAACCAGAGTCTGGATACCAAACAAAACTGACCGGAGCCTGAACGCTCAACGTAAAAACCAGAATCTGGATACCCAACAAAACTGACCGGAGCCTGAACGCTCAACGTAAAAACCAAAATCTAGATACCCAACAAAACTGACCGGAGCCTGAACGCTCAACGTAAAAACCGTAGTCTGGATACCCAACGAAACTGACCGGAGCCTGAACGCTCAACATAATAACTGAAATCTGGATACCAAACGAAACTGACCAGAGCCCGAACGCACAACGTAATAACCGGAGTCTGGATACCCAACGAAAATGACCGGAGACTAAACGCTCAACGTAATAACCGGAGTCGGGATACCCAACGAAACTGACCGGAGCCTGAACGCTTAACGTAAAAACCGGAGTCTAGATAGCCAACGAAACTGACCGGAGCCTGAACGCTCAACGAGATAACCGGAGTCTGGATACCCAACGAAACTGACCGGAGCCTGAACGCTAAACATAATATCCGGAGTCTGGATACCCAACAAAACTGACCGGAGCCAGAATGCTCAACGTAAAAACCGGAGTCTAGATACCCAACGAAACTGACCGGAGCCTGAATGCTCAACGTAATAACCGGAGTCTGGATACGCAACGAAACTGACCGGAGCCTGAACGCTCAACGTAATAACCGTAGTCTGGATACCCAACGAAACTGACCGGAGCCTGAACGCTCAACATAATAACCGTAATCTGGATACCCAACGAAACTAACCGGAGCCTAAACGCACAACGTAATAACTGGAGTCTGGATGCTCAACAAAAATGATCGGAGCCTGAACGCTCAACTTAATAACCGGAGTCTGGTCACCCAATGAAACTGACCGGAGCCTGAACATTCAACGAAATAACCGGAGTCTGGATACCCAACGAAACTGACCGGACCCTGAACGCTCAACGTAATAATCGAAGTCTGGATACCCAACGAAACTGACCGGAGCCTAAACGCTCAACGTAATAACTGAAGTCTGGATACCAAACGAAACTGACCGGAGCCTGAACGCTCAACGTAATAACCGGAGTCTGGATACCCAACGAAACTGACCGGAGCCTGAACGCTCAACATAATAACTGAAATCTGGATACCAAACGAAACTGACCAGAGCCTGAACACTCAATGTAACAACCGGAGTCTGGATACCCAACGAAACTGACCGAAGCCTGAACGCTCAACATAATAACCGGAGTCTGGAAACCCAACGAAACTGACCGGAGCCTGAACGCTCAACGTAATAACCGGAGTCTAGATACCCAACGA
The DNA here is from genome assembly GCA_963859935.3 of Lathyrus sativus. NCBI lineage: Eukaryota > Viridiplantae > Streptophyta > Magnoliopsida > Fabales > Fabaceae > Lathyrus > Lathyrus sativus. The sequence continues at coordinate 23,680 of CAWUDS030000646.1, forward strand.
AACTGACCGGAGCCTGTTCGCTCAACTTAATAACCAGAGTCTGGACACCCAACGAAACTGACCGGAGCCTGAACATTCAACGAAATAACCGGAGTCTGGATACCCAACGAAACTGACCAGAGCCTGAACGCTCAACGTAATAATCGAAGTCTGGATACCCAACGAAACTGACCGGAGCCTAAACGTTCAACGTAATAACTGAAGTCTGGATACCAAACGAAACTGACCGGAGCCTGAACGCTCAACGTAATAACCGGAGTCTGGATACCCAACGAAACTGACCAAAGCCTGAACGCTCAACATAATAACTGAAATCTGGATACCAAACGAAACTGACCAGAGCCTGAACACTCAACGTAACAACCGGAGTCTGGATACCCAACGAAACTGACCGTAGCCTGAACGCTCAACGTAATAACCGGAGTCTGGATACCCAACGAAACTGACCGGAGCCTGAACGCTCAACGTAAAAACCAGAGTCTGGATACCCAACGAAACTGACCGGAGCCTGAACGCTCAACGTAATAACCGGAGTCTGGATACCCAACGAAACTGACCGGAGCCTGAACGCTCAACGTAATAACCGGAGTCTAAATACCCAACGAAACTGACCGGAGCCTGTTCGCTCAACATAATAACCGGAGTCTGGATACCCAACGAAAGTGACCGGAGCCTGAACGCTCAACGTAATAATCGGAGTCTAGATACCCAACGAAACTGACCGGAGCCTGAACGCTTAACGTCATAACCGGAGTCTGGATACCCAACAAAACTGACCGGAGCCTGAACACTCAACGTAATAACCGGAGTCTAAATACCCAACGAAACTGACCGGAGCCTGCTCGCTCAACGTAATAACCGGAATCTGGATACCCAACGAAATTGACCGGAGCCTGAACGCTCAACGTAATAACTGGAGTCTAGATACCCAACGAAACTGACCGGAGCCTGCTCGCTCAACGTAATAACCGGAGTCTGGATACCCAACGAATCTGATCGGAGCCTGAACGCTCAACGTAATATCCGGAGTCTGGATACCCAAATAAACTGACCGGAGCCAGAACGCTCAACGTAAAAACCGGAGTCTACATACCCAACGAAACTGACCGGAGCCTGAATGCTCAACGTAATAACCGGAGTCTGGATACACAACGAAACTGACCGGAGCCTGAACGCTCAACGTAATAACCGGTGTCTGGATACCCAACGAAACTGACCGGAGCCTGAACGCTCAACGTCATAACCGGAGTCTGGATACCCAACAAAACAGACCGGAGCCTGAACGCTCAACATTATAACCGGAGTCTAAATACCCAACGAAACTGACCGGAGCCTGCTCGCTCAACGTAATAACCGGAGTCTGGATACCCAACGAAACTGACCGGAGCCTGAACGCTCAACGTAATAACCGGTTTCTAGATACCCAACGAAACTGACCGGAGCCTGCTAGCTCAACGTAATAACCAGAGTCTGGATACCCAACGAATCTGATCGGAGCCTGAACGCTCAACGTAATATCCGGAGTCTGGATACCCAACAAAACTGACCGGAGCCAGAACGCTCAACGTAAAATCCGGAGTCTAGATACCCAACGAAACTGACCGGAGCCTGAATGCTCAACGTAATAACCGGAGTCTGGATACACAACGAAACTGACCGGAGCCTGAACGCTCAACGTAATAACCGGAGTCTGGATACCCAACGAAACTGACCGGAGCCTGAACGCTCAACGTCATAACCGGAGTCTGGATACCCAACAAAACTGACCGGAGCCTGAACGCTCAACATTATAACCGGAGTCTAAATACCCAACGAAACTGACCGGAGCCTGCTCGCTCAACGTAATAACCGGAGTCTGGATACCCAACGAAACTGACCGGAGCCTGAACGCTCAACGTAATAACCGGTTTCTAGATACCCAACGAAACTGACTGGAGCCTGCTCGCTCAACGTAATAACCGGAGTCTGGATACCCAACGAAACTGACCGGAGCCTGAACGCTCAACGTAATATCCGGAGTCTGGATACCCAACAAAACTGACTGGAGCCAGAACGCTCAAGTAAAAACCGGAGTCTAGATACCCAACGAAACTAACCGGAGCCTGAACGCTCAACGTAATAACCGGAGTCTGGATACACAACGAAACTGACCGGAGACTGAACGCTCAACGTAATAACCGGAGTCTGGATACCCAACGAAACTGAACGGAGCCTGAACGCTCAACGTAATAACCGTAGTCTGGATACCCAACGAAACTGACCGGAGCCTGAACGCACAACGTAATAACTGGAGTCTGGATGCTCAATGAAAATGATCGGAGCCTGAACGCTCAACTTAATAACCGGAGTCTGGACACCCAACGAAACTGACCGGAGCCTAAAAATTCAATGAAATAACCGGAGTCTGGATACCCAACGAAACTGACCGGAGCCTGAACGCTAAACGTAAAAACCGGAGTCTGGATACCCAACGAAACTGACCGGAGCCTGAACGCTCAACGTAATAACTGAAATCTGGATACCAAACGTAACTGACCAGAGCCTGAACACTCAATGTAATAATCGGAGTCTGGATACCCAACGAAACTGACCGGAGCCTGAACGCTCAACATAATAACCGGAGTCTGGATACCCAACGAAACTGACCGGAGCCTGAACGCTCAACATAATATTCGGAGTCTGGATACCCAACAAAACTGACCGGAGCCAGAATGCTCAACATAAAAACCGGAGTCTAGATACCCAACGAAACTGACCGGAGCCTGAATGCTCAACGTAATAACCGGAGTCTGGATACACAACGAAACTGACCGGAGCCTGAACGCTCAACATAATAACCGGAGTCTGGATACCCAACGAAACTGAACGGAGCCTGGACGCTCAACGTAATAACCGGAGTCTGGATACCCAACAAAACTGGCCGGAGCCTGAACGCTCAACGTAATAACCGGAGTCTGGATACCCAACGAAACTGACCGGAGCCTGAACGCTTAACGTAAAAACCGGAGTCTGGATACCCAACGAAACTGACCGGAGCCTGAACGCTCAACGTGATAACCGGAGTCTGGATACCCAACGAAACTGACCGGAGTCTGGATACCCAACAAAACTAATCGGAGCCTGAACGCTTAACGTAATAACCTGAGTCTGGATACCAAACAAAATTGACCGGAGCCTGAACGCTCAACGTAAAAACCAGAATCTGGATACCCAACAAAACTGACCGGAGCCTGAACGCTCAACGTAAAAACCAGAATCTAGATACCCAACAAAACTGACCGGAGCCTGAACGCTCAACGTAAAAACCGGAGTCTGGATACCCAACGAAACTGACCGGAGCCTGAACGCTCAACATAATAACTGAAATCTGGATACCAAACGAAACTGACCAGAGCCCGAACGCTCAACGTAATAACCGGAGTCTGGATACCCAACGAAACTGACCGGAGACTGAACGCTCAACGTAATAACCGGAGTCGGGATACCCAACGAAACTGACCGGAGCCTGAATGCTTAACGTAAAAACCGGAGTTTGGATACCCAACGAAACTGACCGGAGCCTGAACGCTCAACGAGATAACCGGAGTCTGGATACCCAACGAAACTGACCGGAGCCTGAACGCTAAACATAATATCCAGAGTCTGGATACCCAACAAAACTGACCGGAGCCAGAATGCTCAACGTAAAAACCGGAGTCTAGATACCCAACGAAACTGACCGGAGCCTGAATGCTCAATGTAATAACCGGAGTCTGGATACACAACGAAACTGACCGGAGCCTGAACGCTCAACGTAATAACCGTAGTCTGGATACCCAACGAAACTGACCGGAGCCTGAACACTCAACGTAATAACCGTAGTCTGGATACCCAACGAAACTGACCGGAGCCTAAACGCACAACGTAATAACTGGAGTCTGGATGCTCAACAAAAATGATCGGAGCCTGAACGCTCAACTTAATAACCGGAGTCTGGTCACCCAACGAAACTGACCGGAGCCTGAACATTCAACGAAATAACCGGAGTCTGGATACCCAACAAAACTGACCGGAGCCTGAACGCTCAACGTAATATCCGGAGTCTGGATACCCAACAAAACTGGCCGGAGCCAGAACGCTCAACGTAATAACTGAAGTCTGGATACCAAACGAAACTGACCGGAGCCTGAACGCTCAACGTAATAACCGGAGTCTGGATACCCAACGAAACTGACCGAAGCCTGATCGCTCAACATAATAACCGGAGTCTGGATACCAAACGAAACTGACCAGAGCCTGAACGCTCAACGTAATAACCGTAGTCTGGATACCCAACGAAACTGACCGGAGCCTGAACGCTCAACATAATACCCGGAGTCTGGATACCCAACGAAACTGACCGGAGCCTGAACGCTCAACGTAATAACCGGAGTCTAGATACCCAACGAAACTGACCGGAGCCTGCTCGCTCAACTTAATAACCGGAGTCTGGACACCCAACGAAACTGACCGGAGCCTGAACATTCAACGAAATAACCGGAGTCTGGATACCCAACGAAACTGACCGGAGCCTGAACGCTCAACGTAATAATCGAAGTCTGGATACCCAACGAAACTGACCGGAGCCTAAACGCTCAACGTAATAACTGAAGTCTGGATACCAAACGAAACTGACCGAAGCCTGAACGCTCAACGTAATAACCGGAGTCTGGATACCCAACGAAACTGACCAAAGCCTGAACGCTCAACATAATAACTGAAATCTGGATACCAAACGAAACTGACCAGAGCCTGAACACTCAACGTAACAACCGGAGTTTGGATACCCAACGAAACTGACCGGAGCCTGAACGCTCAACATAATAACCGGAGTCTGGATACCCAACGAAACTGACCGGAGCCTGAACGCTCAACGTAATAACCGGAGTCTAGATACCCAACGAAACTGACCGGAGCCTGCTCGCTCAATGTAATAACCGGAGTCTGGATACCCAACAAACCTGACCGGAGCCTGAACGCTCAACGTAAAAACCAGAATCTGGATACCCAACAAAACTGACCGGAGCCTGAACACTCAACGTAAAAACCGGAGTCTGGATACCCAACGAAACTGACCGGAGCCTGAACGCTCAACGTAATAAATGAAATCTGGATACCAAACGAAACTGACCAGAGCCTAAACACTCAATGTAATGACCGGAGTCTGGATACCCAACGAAACTGACCGGAGCCTGAACGCTCAACATAATAACCGGAGTCTGGATACCCAACGAAACTGACCAGAGCCTGAACGCTCAACGTAATAACCGGAGTCTAGATACCCAACGAAACTGACCGGAGCCTGCTCGCTCAACGTAAAAACCGGAGTCTGGATACCCAACGAAACTGACTGGAGCCTGAACGCTCAACATAATATCCGGAGTCTGGATACCCAACAAAACTGACCGGAGCCAGAACGCTCAACGTAAAAACCAGAGTCTAGATACCCAACGAAACTGACCGGAGCCTGAACGCTCAACGTAATAACCGGAGTCTGGATACACAACGAAACTGACCGGAGCCTGAACGCTCAACATAATAACCGGAGTCTGGATACCCAACGAAACTGAACGCTCAACGTAATAACCGAAGTCTGGATACCCAACGAAACTGACCGGAGCCTGAACGCTCAACGTAATAACCGGAGTCTGGATACCCAACGAAACTCACCGGATCCTGAACGCTTAACGTAAAAACCAGAGTCTGGATACCCAACGAAACTGACCGGAGCCTGAACGCTCAACGTGATAACCGGAGTCTGGATACACAACGAAACTGACCGGAGCCTGAACGCTTAACGTAATAACCGGAGTCTGGATACCAAACAAAACTGACCGGAGCCTGAACCCTCAACGTAAAAACCAGAATCTGGATACCCAACAAAACTGACCGGAGCCTGAACGCTCAACGTAAAAACCAGAATCTGGATACCCAACAAAACTGACCGGAGCCTGAACGCTCAACGTAAAAACCGGAGTCTGGATACCCAACGAAACTGACCGGAGCCTGAACGCTCAACATAATAACTGAAATCTGGATACCAAACGAAACTGACCAGAGCCCGAACACTCAATGTAATAACCGGAGTCTGGATACCCAACGAAACTGACCGGAGCCTGAACGCTCAACGTAATAACCGGAGTCTAGATACCCAACGAAACTGACCGGAGCATGCTCGCTCAACGTAATAACCGGAGTCTGGATACCCAACGAAACTGACCGGAGCCTGAACGCTCAACATAATATTCGGAGTCTGGATACCCAACAAAACTGACCGGAGCCAGAACGCTCAACGTAAAAACCGGAGTCTATATACCCAACGAAACTGACCGGAGCCTGAACGCTCAACGTAATAACCGGAGTCTGGATACACAACGAAACTGACCGGAGCCTGAACGCTCAACGTAATAACCGTTGTCTGGATACCCAACGAAACTGACCGGAGCCTGAACGCTCAACGTAATAACCGTAGTCTGGATACCCAACGAAACTGACCGGAGCATAAACGCACAACGTAATAACTGGAGTCTGGATGCTCAACGAAAATGATCGGAGCCTGAACGCTCAACTTAATAATCGGAGTCTGGACACCCAACGAAACTGACCGGAGCCTGAATATTCAACGAAATAACCGGAGTCTGGATACCCAACGAAACTGACCGGAGCCTGAACGCTCAACGTAATAATCGAAGTCTGGATACCCAACGAAACTGACCGGAGCCTGAACGCTCAACGTAATAACCGGAGTCTGGATACACAACGAAACTGACCGGAGCCTGAACGCTTAACGTAAAAACCGGAGTCTGGATACCCAACAAAACTGACTGGAGCCTGAACGCTCAACGTGATAACCGGAGTCTGGATACCCACCGAAACTGACCGGAGCCTGAACGCTCAAAGTAATAACTGAAATCTGGATACCAAACGAAACTGACCAGAGCCCGAACACTCAATGTAATAACCGGAGTCTGGATACCCAACGAAACTGACCGGAGCCTGAACGCTCAACATAATAACCGGAGTCTGGATACCCAACGAAACTGACCAGAGCCTGAACGCTCAACGTAATAATCGGAGTCTAGATACCCAACGAAACTGACCGGAGCCTGCTCGCTCAACATAATAACCGGAGTCTGGATACCCAACAAAACTGACCGGAGCCTGAACGCTCAACGTAATATCCGGAGTCTGGATACCCAACAAAACTGGCCGGAGCCAGAACGCTCAACGTAAAAACCGGAGTCTAGATACCTAATGAAACTGACCGGAGCCTGAACGCTCAACGTAATAACCAAAGTCTGGATACACAACGAAACTGACCGAAGCCTGAACGCTCAACGTAATAACCGGAGTCTGGATACCCAACGAAACTGAACGGAGCCTGAACGCTCAACGTAATAACCGTAGTCTGGATACCCAACGAAACTGACCGGAGCCTGAACGCACAACGTAATAACTGGAGTCTGGATACCCAACGAAAATGATCGGAGCCTGAACGCTCAACGTAATAACCGGAGTCTAGATACCCAACGAAACTGACCGGAGCCTTAACATTCAACGAAATAACCGGAGTCTGGATACCCAACGAAACTGACCGGAGCCTGAACGCTCAACGTAATAATCGAAGTCTGGATACCCAATGAAACTGACCGGAGCCTAAACGCTCAACGTAATAACTGAAGTCTGGATACCAAACGAAACTGATCGGAGCCTGAACGCTCAACGTAATAACCGGAGTCTGGATACCCAACGAAACTGACCAGAGCCTGAACGCTTAACGTAATTACCGGAGTCTGGATACCTAACAAAACTGACCGGAGCCTGAACGCTCAACGTAATAACCGGAGTCTGGATACCCAACGAAACTGACCGGAGCCTGAACGCTCAACGTAAAAATCGGAGTCTGGATACCCAACGAAACTAACCGGAGCCTGAACGCTCAACGTAATAACCAGAGTTTGGATATCCAACGAAACTGAACGGAGCCTGAACGCTCAACGTAATAACCGTAGTCTGGATACCCAACGAAACTGACCGGAGCCTGAACGCACAACGTAATAACTGGAGTCTAGATGCTCAACGAAAATGATCGGAGCCTGAACGCTCAACTTAATAACCGGAGTCTGGACACCCAACGAAACTGACCGGAGCCTGAACATTCAACGAAATAACCGGAGTCTAGATACCCAACGACACTGACCAGAGCCTGAACGCTCAACCTAATAACCAAAGTTTGGATACCCAATGAAACTGACCGGAGCCTAAACGCTCAACGTAATAACTGAAGTCTGGATACCAAACGAAACTGATCGGAGCCTGAACGCTCAACGTAATAACCGGAGTCTGGATACCCAACGAAACTGACCAGAGCCTGAACGCTTAACGTAATTACCGGAATCTGGATACCTAACAAAACTGACCGGAGCCTGAACGCTCAACGTAATAACCGGAGTCTGGATACCCAACGAAACTGACCGGAGCCTGAACGCTCAACGTAAAAATCAGAGTCTGGATACCCAACGAAACTAACCGGAGCCTGAACGCTCAACGTAATAACCGGAGTTTGGATACCCAACGAAACTGACCGGAGCCTGAACGCTTAACGTAATAACCGGAGTCTGGATACCCAACAAAACTGACCGGAGCCTGAATGCTCAATGTAAAAACCAGAATCTGGATACCCAACAAAACTGACCGTTGCCTGAACGCTCATCGTAAAAACCGGAGTCTGGATACCCAACGAAACTGACCGGAGCCTGAACGCTCAACGTAATAACTGAAATCTGGATACCAAACGAAACTGACCGGAGCCAGAACACTCAATGTAATAACCGGAGTCTGGATACCCAACGAAACTGACCGGAGCCTGAACGTTCAACATAATAACCGGAGTCTGCATACCCAACGAAACAGACCGGAGCCTGAACGCTCAACGTAATAACCGGAGCCTGGATACCCAACGAAACTGACTGGAGCCTGAACGCTCAACGTAATAACCGGAGTCTGGATACCCAACAAAACTGACTGGAGCCTGAACGCTCAACGTAATAACCGGAATCTAAATACCCAACGAAACTGACCGGAGCCTGCTCGCTCAACGTAATAACCAGAGTCTGGATACCCAACGAAACTGACCGGAGCCTGAACACTCAACGTAATAACCAGAGTCTAGATACCCAAAGAAACTGACCGGAGCCTGCTCGCTCAACGTAATAACCGGAGTCTGGATACCCAACAAAACTGACCGGAGCCTGAACGCTCAACGTAATATCCGGAGTCTGGATACCCAACAAAACTGGCCGGAGCCAGAACGCTCAACGTAAAAACCGGAGTCTAGATACCTAATGAAACTGACCGGAGCCTGAACGCTCAACGTAATAACCGGAGTCTGGATACACAACGAAACTGACCGAAGCCTGAACGCTCAACGTAATAACCGGAGTCTGGATACCCAACGAAACTGAACGGAGCCTGAACGCTCAACGTAATAACCGTAGTCTGGATACCCAACGAAACTGACCGGAGCCTGAACGCACAACGTAATAACTGGAGTCTGGATGCTCAACGAAAATGATCGGAGCCTAAACGCTCAACTTAATAACCGGAGTCTGGACACCCAACGAAACTGACCGGAGCCTTAACATTCAACGAAATAACCGGAGTCTGGATACCCAACGAAACTGACCGGAGCCTGAACGCTCAACGTAATAATCGAAGTCTGGATACCCAATGAAACTGACCGGAGCCTAAACGCTCAACGTAATAACTGAAGTCTGGATACCAAACGAAACTGATCGGAGCCTGAACGCTCAACGTAATAACCGGAGTCTGGATACCCAACGAAACTGACCAGAGCCTGAACGCTTAACGTAATTACCGGAGTCTGGATACCTAACAAAACTGACCGGAGCCTGAACGCTCAACGTAATAACCGGAGTCTGGATACCCAACGAAACTGACCGGAGCCTGAACGCTCAACGTAAAAATCGGAGTCTGGATACCCAACGAAACTAACCGGAGCCTGAACGCTCAACGTAATAACCAGAGTTTGGATATCCAACGAAACTGAACGGAGCCTGAACGCTCAACGTAATAACCGTAGTCTGGATACCCAACGAAACTGACCGGAGCCTGAACGCACAACGTAATAACTGGAGTCTAGATGCTCAACGAAAATGATCGGAGCCTGAACGCTCAACTTAATAACCGGAGTCTGGACACCCAACGAAACTGACCGGAGCCTGAACATTCAACGAAATAACCGGAGTCTAGATACCCAACGACACTGACCAGAGCCTGAACGCTCAACCTAATAACCAAAGTTTGGATACCCAATGAAACTGACCGGAGCCTAAACGCTCAACGTAATAACTGAAGTCTGGATACCAAACGAAACTGATCGGAGCCTGAACGCTCAACGTAATAACCGGAGTCTGGATACCCAACGAAACTGACCAGAGCCTGAACGCTTAACGTAATTACCGGAATCTGGATACCTAACAAAACTGACCGGAGCCTGAACGCTCAACGTAATAACCGGAGTCTGGATACCCAACGAAACTGACCGGAGCCTGAACGCTCAACGTAAAAATCAGAGTCTGGATACCCAACGAAACTAACCGGAGCCTGAACGCTCAACGTAATAACCGGAGTTTGGATACCCAACGAAACTGACCGGAGCCTGAACGCTTAACGTAATAACCGGAGTCTGGATACCCAACAAAACTGACCGGAGCCTGAATGCTCAATGTAAAAACCAGAATCTGGATACCCAACAAAACTGACCGTTGCCTGAACGCTCATCGTAAAAACCGGAGTCTGGATACCCAACGAAACTGACCGGAGCCTGAACGCTCAACGTAATAACTGAAATCTGGATACCAAACGAAACTGACCGGAGCCAGAACACTCAATGTAATAACCGGAGTCTGGATACCCAACGAAACTGACCGGAGCCTGAACGTTCAACATAATAACCGGAGTCTGCATACCCAACGAAACAGACCGGAGCCTGAACGCTCAACGTAATAACCGGAGCCTGGATACCCAACGAAACTGACTGGAGCCTGAACGCTCAACGTAATAACCGGAGTCTGGATACCCAACAAAACTGACTGGAGCCTGAACGCTCAACGTAATAACCGGAATCTAAATACCCAACGAAACTGACCGGAGCCTGCTCGCTCAACGTAATAACCAGAGTCTGGATACCCAACGAAACTGACCGGAGCCTGAACACTCAACGTAATAACCAGAGTCTAGATACCCAAAGAAACTGACCGGAGCCTGCTCGCTCAACGTAATAACCGGAGTCTGGATACCCAACAAAACTGACCGGAGCCTGAACGCTCAACGTAATATCCGGAGTCTGGATACCCAACAAAACTTGCCGGAGCCAGAACGCTCAACGTAAAAACCGGAGTCTAGATACCTAATGAAACTGACCGGAGCCTGAACGCTCAACGTAATAACCGGAGTCTGGATACACAACGAAACTGACCGAAGCCTGAACGCTCAACGTAATAACCGGAGTCTGGATACCCAACGAAACTGAACGGAGCCTGAACGCTCAACGTAATAACCGTAGTCTGGATACCCAACGAAACTGACCGGAGCCTGAACGCACAACGTAATAACTGGAGTCTGGATGCTCAACGAAAATGATCGGAGCCTAAACGCTCAACTTAATAACCGGAGTCTGGACACCCAACGAAACTGACCGGAGCCTTAACATTCAACGAAATAACCGGAGTCTGGATACCCAACGAAACTGACCGGAGCCTGAACGCTCAACGTAATAATCGAAGTCTGGATACCCAATGAAACTGACCGGAGCCTAAACGCTCAACGTAATAACTGAAGTCTGGATACCAAACGAAACTGATCGGAGCCTGAACGCTCAACGTAATAACCGGAGTCTGGATACCCAACGAAACTGACCAGAGCCTGAACGCTTAACGTAATTACCGGAGTTTGGATACCTAACAAAACTGACCGGAGCCTGAACGCTCAACGTAATAACCGGAGTCTGGATACCCAACGAAACTGACCGGAGCCTGAACGCTCAACGTAAAAATCGGAGTCTGGATACCCAACGAAACTAACCGGAGCCTGAACGCTCAACGTAATAACCAGAGTTTGGATATCCAACGAAACTGAACGGAGCCTGAACGCTCAACGTAATAACCGTAGTCTGGATACCCAACGAAATTGACCGGAGCCTGAACGCACAACGTAATAACTGGAGTCTAGATGCTTAACGAAAATGATCGGAGCCTGAACGCTCAACTTAATAACCGGAGTCTGGACACCCAACGAAACTGACCGGAGCCTGAACATTCAACGAAATAACCGGAGTCTAGATACCCAACGACACTGACCAGAGCCTGAACGCTCAACCTAATAACCAAAGTTTGGATACCCAATGAAACTGACCGGAGCCTAAACGCTCAACGTAATAACTGAAGTCTGGATACCAAACGAAACTGATCGGAGCCTGAACGCTCAACGTAATAACCGGAGTCTGGATACCCAACGAAACTGACCAGAGCCTGAACGCTTAACGTAATTACCGGAATCTGGATACCTAACAAAACTGACCGGAGCCTGAACGCTCAACGTAATAACCGGAGTCTGGATACCCAACGAAACTGACCGGAGCCTGAACGCTCAACGTAAAAATCAGAGTCTGGATACCCAACGAAACTAACCGGAGCCTGAACGCTCAACGTAATAACCGGAGTTTGGATACCCAACGAAACTGACCGGAGCCTGAACGCTTAACGTAATAACCGGAGTCTGGATACCCAACAAAACTGACCGGAGCCTGAATGCTCAATGTAAAAACCAGAATCTGGATACCCAACAAAACTGACCGTTGCCTGAACGCTCATCGTAAAAACCGGAGTCTGGATACCCAACGAAACTGACCGAAGCCTGAACGCTCAACGTAATAACTGAAATCTGGATACCAAACGAAACTGACCGGAGCCAGAACACTCAATGTAATAACCGGAGTCTGGATACCCAACGAAACTGACCGGAGCCTGAACGTTCAACATAATAACCGGAGTCTGCATACCCAACGAAACAGACCGGAGCCTGAACGCTCAACGTAATAACCGGAGCCTGGATACCCAACGAAACTGACTGGAGCCTGAACGCTCAACGTAATAACCGGAGTCTGGATACCCAACAAAACTGACTGGAGCCTGAACGCTCAACGTAATAACCGGAATCTAAATACCCAACGAAACTGACCGGAGCCTGCTCGCTCAACGTAATAACCGGAGTCTGGATACCCAACGAAACTGACCGGAGCCTGAACACTCAACGTAATAACCAGAGTCTAGATACCCAAAGAAACTGACCGGAGCCTGCTCGCTCAACGTAATAACCGGAGTCTGGATACCCAACGAAACTGACCGGAGCCTGAACGCTCAACGTAATATCCGGAGTCTGGATACCCAACAAAACTGACCGGAGCCAGAACGCTCAACGTAAAAACCGGAGTCTGGATACCCAACAAAACTGACCGGAGCCTGAACGCTCAACGTAATAACCGGAGTCTGGATACACAACGAAACTGACCGGAGCCTGAACGTTCAACGTAATAACCGGAGTCTGGATACCCAACGAAACTGAACGGAGCCTGAACGCTCAACGTAATAATCGTAGTCTGGATACCCAACGAAACTGACCGGAGCCTGAACGCACAACGTAATAATTGGAGTCTGGATGCTCAACGAAAATGATCATAGCCTGAACGCTCAACTTAATAACCGGAGTCTGGACACCCAACGAAACTGACCGGAGCCTGAACAAGCAACGTAATAACCGGAGTCTGGATACCCAACGAAACTGACCGGAGCCTGAACGCTCAACGTAATAACCGGAGTCTGGAAACCCAACGAAACTGACCGGAGCCTAAACGCTCAATATAATAACTGAAGTCTGGATACCAAACGAAACTGACCGGAGCCTGAACGCTCAACGTAATAACCGGAGTCTGGATACCCAACGAAACTTACCGGAGCCTGAACGCTCAACGTAATATCCGGAGTCTGGATACCCAACAAAACTGACCGGAGCCAGAACGCTCAACGTAAAAACCGGAGTCTGGATACCCAACAAAACTGACCGGAGCCTGAACGCTCAACATAATAATCGGAGTCTGGATACACAACGAAACTGACCGGAGCCTGAACGTTCAACGTAATAACCGGAGTCTGGATACCCAAAGAAACTGAACGGAGCGTGAACGCTCAACGTAATAATCGTAGTCTGGATACCCAACGAAACTGACCGGAGCCTGAACGCACAACGTAATAATTGGAGTTTGGATGCTCAACGAAAATGATCATAGCCTGAACGCTCAACTTAATAACCGGAGTCTGGATACCCAACGAAACTGACCGGAGCCTGAACATTCAACGTAATAACCGGAGTCTGGATACCCAACGAAACTGACCGGAGCCTGAACGCTCAACGTAATAACCGGAGTCTGGAAACCCAACGAAACTGACCGGAGCCTAAACGCTCAACGTAATAACTGAAGTCTGGATACCAAACGAAACTGACCGGAGCCTGAACGCTCAACGTAATAACCGGAGTCTGGATACCCAACGAAACTGACCGGAGCCTGAACGCTTAACGTAATATCCGGAGTCTAGATACCTAAAGAAACTGACCGGAGCCTGCTCGCTCAACATAATAACCGAAGTCTGGATACCCAACGAAACTGACCGGAGCCTGAACGCTCAACGTAATATCCGGAGTCTGGATATCCAACAAAACTGACCGGAGCCAGAACGCTCAACGTAAAAACCGGAGTCTGGATACGCAACAAAACTGACCGGAGCCTGAACGCTCAACGTAATAACCGGAGTCTGGATACACAACGAAACTGACCGGAGCCTGAACGTTCAACGTAATAACCGGAGTCTAGATACCCAACAAAACTGAACGGAGCCTGAACGCTCAACGTAATATCCGGAGTCTGGATATCCAACAAAACTGACCGGAGCCAGAACGCTCAACGTAAAAACCGGAGTCTAGATACGCAACAAAACTGACCGGAGCCCGAACGCTCAACGTAATAACCAGAGTCTGGATACACAACGAAACTGAACGGAGCCTGAATGTTCAACGTAATAACCGGAGTCTAGATACCCAACGAAACTGAACGGAGCCTGAACGCTCAACGTAATAACCGTAGTCTGGATACCCAACGAAACTGACCGGAGCCTGAACGCACAACGTAATAATTGGAGTCTGGATAATCAACGAAAATGATCATAGCCTGAACGCTCAACTTAATAACCGGAGTCTGGACACCCAACGAAACTGACCGGAGCCTGAACATTCAACGTAATAACCGGAGTCTGGATACCAGACGAAACTGACCGAAGCCTAAACGCTCAACGTAATAACTGGAATCTGGATACCCAACGAAACTGACCAGAGCCTAAACGCTCAACGTAATAACTGTAGTCTGGATACCAAACGAAACTGACCGGAGCCTGAACGCTCAACGTAATAACCGGAGTCTGGATACCCAACGAAACTGACCGGAGCCTGAACGCTTAACGTAATAACCGGAGTCTGGATACCTAACGAAACTGACCGGAGCCTGAACGCTCAACGTAATAACCGGAGTCTGGATACCCAACGAAACTGACCGGAGCCTGAACGCTCAACGTAAAAACCGGAGTCTGGATACCCAACGAAACTGACCGGAGCCTGAACGCTCAACGTAATAACCGGAGTCTGGATACCCAACGAAACTGACCGGAGCCTGAACGCTTAACGTAATAACCGGAGTCTGGATACCCAACAAAATTGACCGGAGCCTGAACGCTCAACGTAAAAACCAGAGTCTGGATACCCAACAAAACCGACCGGAGCCTGAACGCTCAACGTTAAAACTGGAGTCTGGATACCCAACGAAACTGACCGGAGCCTGAACGCTCAACGTAATAACCGGAGTCTGGATACCCAACGAAACTGATCAGAGCCTGAACGTTCAACGTAATAACCGAAGTCTGGATTGAAGGAAAATTGCGATCTAAACGCAGCGGAAAACAAAATTTTCCTTTAGTGATCCTTACGAATGAGCATGGTCAGTGATAGAATCGTTACCTCTTTGTGGCGATTCAGATCTTTGATGCAGCGATCACAAGCGTTGATGAAGTGCAACGCCTCTACTCAGTCCACACGAACAACTTCCGGTCACAGTGCTAGCTGCTTACGAACGGAATTATTTGAGTGAGAAAAGAGAATCAAAAACGAAATTGCATCAAGTGAGAGCTTCATCACAAGGGTTCCTTTTATAGACTCTCTTGTGGGCTGCGGGCTAAAACCCTAATTCACATGATCCATAATAATATTATATATTATTATAATAACTATTATTATAATAAATATATTTATTTTATTATTATTTTATAACCATTATAAAATAACAATAATTATTATTATATTATCCGAATTTCTATTTTCACTTAAGTGCACCGTACCTTACGGCGTTCCTTTGATTTCTCTATCTCTCATCAAACTGTCCTTATGTGTGTGACCCTGTAGGATTTCGTAACGTTGGTAATTATATTAAATTATATATTTAACATAATAAACAGTAAGCGGTATCTAGCAACACATCACTGCTACCCAAGTCACGAAAATGTCATGTGATCTGACAAAACCTTTTTCGTGATAATATATGTTTGTACAATTACCCTTTTGCCCCTATGTCTATATTGAACACAAGGCATACTCTGTGTCATCCTTGTCCAGTTCAATATTGGGCCCTTAGACATTTCTCCTGTTATGCAGGATTGGCAAATTCCATCTAGGACACTCATGTCCCTCAGCATGCTTCGTGGAGTGCCCATCAACTGTCTTTATGATCATCCAGTTACGAATAATGTTTGATCAGCAATAAAGCACCCGACTCTACATCTAGGGTCCATAGTGGTTTCAGGTCGAAGGGTGGTAATACACCATTATCACCATGAGAATAACTTATGACACTTTGCATAACATACTATGTAGTATTCTCATAGCGGGTCAATCCGGTATAAATATTACTCCTAATATTTATACCTATGTCAAGACTTGATAACTCTTTATCCATGATCCATGAGATGTGATCATCAGTCTATCTTCATAATAGTCTCAATGCTTTTAATGTTATCCCACTTTGCAATAAAACTTGACTACGGATATTTTAAGAATAATGTCTTTATGTTTAATGGGATCTCATGATTAAGTCACACTTAACATTTCATTAAACAGACTAACTATTCTAGGGACTTTATTATTCTGAAAGACAAACATAATAAAGAAATGCCTTTTATTATTAAACGAATAATCTGATACAAGTACCAAAAAGTATTGGCCTCTAGGGCTTACACCAACAATCTCCCACTAGCACTAGAGCCAATTAGGCATACCCTTAATACCCATAGATCTAGTATGACCATCATGCTTCTGTTGCGCAAGAGGCTTTGTTAATGGGTCAGCGATATTGTCAAGTGTAGGTACTCTGCATATCTTCACATCTCCCCGATCGATTATCTCTCGAATGAGGTGATAACGCCTAAGTATGTGTTTGGATCGTTGGTGAGATCTAGGCTCCTTAGCTTGTGCGATAGCACCATTGTTATCACAATATAAACCAATGGGATCCACAATGCTAGGGACTATGCCAAGTTCACTAATGAACTTCTTGATCCAAACAGCTTCCTTTGCTGCATTTGAGGCAGCAATATACTCGGCCTCAGTTGTAGAATCAGCAACTGTTTCTTGCTTTGAACTTTTCCAGCTCACAGCGCCACCATTGAGACAGAACACATAACCAGATTGTGATCTAAAATCATCCTTATCTGTCTGGAAGCTAGCATCAGTGTAACCAATTACATCAAGCTCTTCCTGACCTCCATATATCAAGAATGAATCCTTAGTCCTTCTCAAGTACTTAAGGATATTCTTGACAGCTACCCAGTGAGCATCACCGGGATCAGATTGGTACCTACTCGTTGCACTTAATGCATACGAGACATCTGGTCGAGTACATAACATGGCATACATGATAGATCCTATTGCAGATGCATATGGAATCTTATTCATGCGATCCCTTTCTTCCTTAGTTGAAGGGGATTGTGTTTTTGATAAACACAGACCATGTTGCATAGGTATGAATCCTTTCTTGGAATCATGCATATTAAAGCGTCTCAACACTTTATCTATGTATGTACTCTGACTTAGGCCAAGCAGTTTTTGTGATCTATCTCTATAGATCCTAATTCCTAATATATAGGCTGCTTCACCTAGGTCTTTCATAGAAAAACAATTCCCTAACCAAGTCTTCACTTGTTGCAAGGTAGGGACATCGTTTCCAATGAGTAATATGTCATCTACATATAATACCAGAAACACGATCATGCTCCCACTAACCTTCTTGTAGACACAAGGTTCATCTTCATTTTTTATGAATCCATATTGTTTTACGGTTTCATCAAAACGAAGATTCCAGCTTCTGGAAGCTTGCTTCAATCCATAGATTGATCGCTGTAACTTGCATATCTTTTGGGCATCTTGTGGTATGTCAAATCCTTCAGGTTGTGTCATGTACACATCCTCAAGAAGATTCCCATTAAGGAAAGCAGTTTTGACATCCATCTGCCATATTTCATAATCATGATATGCAGCGATGGCAAGCAAAATCCGAATAGATTTAAGCATTGCAACTGGTGAAAAGGTTTCATCATAGTCAACCCCATGAATTTGTTTATAGCCTTTTGCAACCAGTCTTGCTTTATAGGTATGTACCTTACCATCCATGTCAGTCTTCTTCTTGAAGACCCACTTGCATCCTATAGGGTTAACTCCTATAGGAGGTTCTACCAAGGTCCAAACCTGGTTTGTGTACATGGAATCCATTTCAGATTTCATGGCTTCTAGCCACTTCTCAGACTCAGGACCAGTTATGGCCTCTTTGTAGGTCACAGGCTCATCTTGATCCATGAGTAATACATCACCCTGATCACTTATGAGATATCCATATCTCTCAGGTTGGTGACGTATCCTGCTTGACCTACGCTGGTCTTGTTCTACTTGAGCAGGTTGCTCTTCCACAACTACTTGTGTTTCCCGCTCTAGTTCCTCCATAGGTGTTTCAATGTTTTGTGATTCTTGAATTTCTTCAAGCTCTATTTTCCTCCCACTGTTTCCTTTGGAAATAAAATCCCTTTCCAGAAAGACTCCAGTTCGAGCGACAAACACTTTGCCCTCAGAAGGATTGTAGAAGTAATATCCTCTTGTTTCTTTAGGATACCCCACAAATAAGCATTTGTCAGATTTGGGCTCAAGCTTGGTTGAAATTTGTCGTTTGACGTAAACCTCACAACCCCAAATCTTCATGTAAGACATATGTGGTTTCTTACCACTCCATATCTCATATGGTGTCTTATCAACCTTTTTGGATGGAACACGGTTAAGTGTGTAAGCTGCTGTTAATAATGCATGTCCCCAAAAGGAGTTTGGAAGATCGACGTGACTCATCATTGATCGGACCATGTCTAACAAGGTTCGATTTCTTCTCTCAGATACACCATTCCATTGTGGTGTTCCAGGAGGAGTAAGTTGGGATAGAATCCCATACTCTTTTAGATGGTCATCAAATTCTAGGCTTAAATATTCACCGCCTCGATCTGATCGAAGAACTTTAATATTCTTACCTAGTTGGTTTTGTACTTCATTCTTGAATTCCTTGAACTTTTCAAATGACTCAGATTTGTGTTTCATTAAATACACATATCCGTATCTACTGAAGTCATCAGTAAAAGTGATGAAGTACTGAAAACCTCCTCTGGCTGGTATGTTCAGTGGTCCACATACATCAGTATGTATGAGTGCCAAAAGATCATTAGCCCTTTCACCTTTTCCTGTGAATGGGGACTTTGTCATCTTTCCAATTAAACAAGATCTGCATGTCTCATATGATTCATAATCAAAAGAGTCCAAGAGTCCATCTTTATGGAGTTTGGAAATGCGTTTCTCATTTATGTGGCCTAATCGACAGTGCCAAAGGTAAGTTGGATTCAACTCATTAGGTTTCAACCTTTTAGTATTAATGTTATAAATTGGCATTTCAAGATCAAGGACATATAGTCCATTATTCATTTTTGCAGTAGCATAGAATATATCATTCAAATAAATGGAGCAACAATTGTTCCTTATTATGAATGAAAAACCAAACTTGTCCAAACAAGAAACGGAAATAATATTCCTGCTAATTGCAGGTACATAATAACAGTTCTCTAACTGAATTATTAAACCACTAGGTAAAGTTAAAACATAAGTTCCTACAGCTAAAGCAGCAACCTTTGCTCCATTGCCAACTCGTAGGTCAACTTCACCTTTTGCCAAATTTCTACTCCTTTTTAGCCCCTGCACATTAGTACAAATGTGAGAACCGCATCCAGTATCTAATACCCATGATGCAGAAGTAGATAAATTAATTTCAATAACAAAAATACCTGAATTTGAAGTCTCTACTCCATTATTCTTATCTTCCAGGTACTTTGGGCAATTTCTCTTCCAATGTCCGGTCTTACCGCAATGGAAGCAAGTGCCCTCCTTTGTTATTCCTCCACTAGGCTTCAAAACAGGAGGAGTGGGTTTGGGTTTGGCAACTTCCTTGCCTTTCCCTCTACCACCCTGTTTGATGGGCCTCTTGTTCTGTTTCTTTCCATTACTGACCATCAGAATGGATTTCCCTTTTGTCTTCATATTCTGCTCAGCAGTTCTCAACATGCCTAGCAGTTCTGGAAGACTTTTGTCCAAGTCATTCATATTGAAATTCAGGACAAACTGACTGAAGCTCTCTGGCAACGATTGCAAGATCAGATCAATCGCAAGTTCCTTTCCAAGGGGAAACCCTAATCTGTCAAGGTTCTCCACATACCCAATCATCTTGAGTACATGGGGACTTACAGGGGCTCCCTCAGCTAACTTGCTGTTAAAAAGGGACTTTGAAACCTGAAACCTCTCATTTCTTGCTTGCTCTTGATAAAGCGTTTTCAGATGTCCGATCATATCGAACGCAGACATGTTCTCGTGTTGCTTTTGCAACTCAGAGTTCATGGTAGCAAGCATGAGGCAAGCGGTTTCATTGGCATCATCGAAATGCTTCTTATAAGCATCTCTTTCTGCCTTTGGTGCAGAACTAGGAGGTTCCTCCTCAGGAACTGGTGTCTCCAAGACATACAGCTTCTTATCGTGCTTGAGGACAATCCTCAGATTACGGTGCCAATCCAGGAAATTTGTCCCAGACAATTTTTCCTTATCTAGGATGGATCGCAAAATATTGTTCGATGTGTTTGTTGTCATGGTAATCTACAAGAGAAATATGAAAATATAAGTATCATTAAAACGACATATTTAATTAGGCCTTTAATCAAATATGCTCCCACTATTTTATTCAAAACAAATGACCCTCATCATTTGATTCGGAAAATCCCGTTGGAAGACTTTCTAGTGGGTCGAGATCCATGTTTCACTTTGTTTTAAGTCAGCGTTAGGCTGATTACACAAAACTAAGTTATTTAGGTAGGAACTCCTTCCAATTGTATCTCATACAACTCTCGAATATTTTCAATTGGGTGAATAACTCCTTATTCTGATCCATCACATGAATCATTCCCAATTCTTGCTTCTAAACATATATAATCTTATTATAATTTGTTTAGTTAAGTTTGATCCATTGTTTTAGCAATTGGATATTACAATTATCCCATCACACCTTACTAATATAGAACATGCACCTCGCATAGGCGAAACCTACAATGCTCGATACTAGTCTTGATGAGTGCTAAAAATTGGAAAGCATAAACTTAATATTTAATTTTGAGGGAATTTGTTATTAGTTTGATCTCACCGGCTTAACATGCAAAACGTCTCTCACATGCATCAACATACAAGTACATGCATCAACATACATATAAAAAGATACAATTATGGCCCCTAACGCAATTGT
The DNA here is from genome assembly GCA_963859935.3 of Lathyrus sativus. NCBI lineage: Eukaryota > Viridiplantae > Streptophyta > Magnoliopsida > Fabales > Fabaceae > Lathyrus > Lathyrus sativus. Next base: position 45,734 of record CAWUDS030000646.1, read on the forward strand.
TCTCTCAAGCCAATGAGAGAACCTAAGCTAACCTAATAACGATCTAAGCTTCTCCAAGCATGATCTCCAAGGTTATCCTCCTTTAATATTGAATACTTCCTTTTTTTTCATAACATAATATTACATTACATATAAGAAAACTCGTTTTACATACGAGGGAGTGAGATGAGAAAAGAAGTTACATAAAGAGATTGAGAGAGAGGCACGACACGCAGGCCGTATTCAAAAAACCCAAAACAATAATAAAGGATAAACTAAGGCCATAACTGATCACCACAAATAAATAATAATAAACACACTTTTATTATTAGTTTAAAATTCCGATAATTAAATAAACTAAATTAAATTTCGGCTGATTGATCACACTTTGCAGACTTAGCCGGGGGTTCCGCTGCCCGGTCAGCGGACGGTGGTTCAAGGGGGCAGCGCCTCCTTGCGGGGTTGTTAGGGGCAGCGCCCCAGCGAAAAATTTTATGAACACTTCATTGTATTTCACGTCGTTTCCTGCACAACTTTTGTGCATTTACAACCCCAACCGGAAAAGTCTGCGGCAATACAACACTTGTACTGCCATTATTCCTAATGCAACAATTTCATGCCGTCAAACACAACTCGATTGATAACTCAATATGATAGATCAACATGTCATTGCTTCACCATACTAACGTCGGATTCCGAAGCGAATGAAAATGATGATCTTTCAAAAGAATTACAATCCTTATGTGATTGAATGGATGAAAACAAAACAGTATATCCCATATACCATCTTTGCATCAGAATTTCTTATATCTTATATAAAAGTGATCGATCTAATTGTGTAACCTATGGATGATCAATGTATCGCACAACTTCACCATACTAATGTTGGATTCCGAAGCATAATCAACATCAATCATCCAAATCGTACACAACAGATGCCAAATTTAATTAATCGTTTATGGTTAAATTCATTCTGTTTTAATCGAATCAAATACAGAAAAGACGGAAATTTAACAACTATCAGATCCATGGTTTCGTAAGTGGCTCTGATACCACTGAAGGAAAATTGCGATCTAAACGCAGCGGAAAACAAAATTTTCCTTTAGTGATCCTTACGAATGAGCATGGTCAGTGATAGAATCGTTACCTCTTTGTGGCGATTCAGATCTTTGATGCAGCGATCACAAGCGTTGATGAAGTGCAACGCCTCTACTCAGTCCACACGAACAACTTCCGGTCACAGTGCTAGCTGCTTACGAACGGAATTATTTGAGTGAGAAAAGAGAATCAAAAACGAAATTGCATCAAGTGAGAGCTTCATCACAAGGGTTCCTTTTATAGACTCTCTTGTGGGCTGCGGGCTAAAACCCTAATTCACATGATCCATAATAATATTATATATTATTATAATAACTATTATTATAATAAATATATTTATTTTATTATTATTTTATAACCATTATAAAATAACAATAATTATTATTATATTATCCGAATTTCTATTTTCACTTAAGTGCACCGTATCTTACGGCGTTCCTTTGATTTCTCTATCTCTCATCAAACTGTCCTTATGTGTGTGACCCTGTAGGATTTCGTAACGTTGGTAATTATATTAAATTATATATTTAACATAATAAACAGTAAGCGGTATCTAGCAACACATCACTGCTACCCAAGTCACGAAAATGTCATGTGATCTGACAAAACCTTTTTCGTGATAATATATGTTTGTACAATTACCCTTTTGCCCCTATGTCTATATTGAACACAAGGCATACTCTGTGTCATCCTTGTCCAGTTCAATATTGGGCCCTTAGACATTTCTCCTGTTATGCAGGATTGGCAAATTCCATCTAGGACACTCATGTCCCTCAGCATGCTTCGTGGAGTGCCCATCAACTGTCTTTATGATCATCCAGTTACGAATAATGTTTGATCAGCAATAAAGCACCCGACTCTACATCTAGGGTCCATAGTGGTTTCAGGTCGAAGGGTGGTAATACACCATTATCACCATGAGAATAACTTATGACACTTTGCATAACATACTATGTAGTATTCTCATAGCGGGTCAATCCGGTATAAATATTACTCCTAATATTTATACCTATGTCAAGACTTGATAACTCTTTATCCATGATCCATGAGATGTGATCATCAGTCTATCTTCATAATAGTCTCAATGCTTTTAATGTTATCCCACTTTGCAATAAAACTTGACTACGGATATTTTAAGAATAATGTCTTTATGTTTAATGGGATCTCATGATTAAGGCACACTTAACATTTCATTAAACAGACTAACTATTCTAGGGACTTTATTATTCTGAAAGACAAACATAATAAAGAAATGCCTTTTATTATTAAACGAATAATCTGATACAAGTACCAAAAAGTATTGGCCTCTAGGGCTTACACCAACAGTCTGGATAGCCAACGAAATTGACCGGACCCTGAAGGCTCAACGTAATAACCGGAATCTGGATACTCAACGAAACTGACCGGAGCCTAAACGCTCAATGTAAAAACCGGAGTCTGGATACCCAACGAAACTGACCGGAGTCTAAACGCTCAACATAATAACTGAAGTCTGGATACCAAACGAAATTGACCGGAGCCTAAACGCTCAACGTAAAAACCGGAGTCTGGATACCCAAAAAAACTGACCGGAGTCTGAATGCTCAACGTAATAACTGGAGTCTGGATACCCAACGAAACTGACCAGAGCCTGAACGCTCAACGTAATAACCGGTGTCTGGATACCCAACGAAACTGACCGGAGTCTAAACGCTCAACATAATAACTGAAGTCTGGATACCAAACGAAACTGACCGGAGCCTGAACGCTCAACGTAATAACCGGAGTCTGGATACCCAACGAAACTGACCGGAGCCTGAACGCTCAACGTAATAACCGGGGTCTGGATACCCAACGAAACTGACCGGAGCCTGAACGCTTAACGTAATAACCGGAGTCGTGATACCCAACAAAACTGACCGGAGCCTGAACGCTCAACGTAAAAACCAGAGTCTGGATACCCAACAAAACTGACCGGTGCCTGAACGCTCAACGTAAAAACCGGAGTCTGGATACCCAACGAAACTGACCGGAGCCTGAACACTCAACGTAATAACTTAAGTCTGGATACCAAACAAAACTGACTGGAGCCTGAACACTCAATGTAATAACCGGAGTCTGGATACCCAACGAAACTTACCGGAGCCTGAACGCTCAACATAATAACCGGAGTCTGGATACCCAACGAAACTGACCGGAGCCTGAACGCTCAACGTAATAACCGGAGCCTGGATACCCAACGAAACTGACCGGAGCCTGAACCCTCAACGTAATAACTGGAGTCTGGATACCCAACAAAACTGACCGGAGCCTGAATGCTCAACGTAAAAACCGGAGTCTGGATACCCAACGAAACTGACCAGAGCCTGAACGCTCAACGTAATAACCGGAGTCTCGATAACCAACAAAACTGACCGGAGCCTGAACGCTCAACGTAATAACCGGAGTCTGGATAACCAATAAAACTGACCGGAGCCTGAACGCTCAAAGTAATAACCGGAGTCTGGATACCCAACGAAACTGACCGGAGCTTGAACCCTCAACGCAATAACCGGAGTCTGGATACCCAACGAAACTGAACGGAGCCTGAACGCTCAACGTAATAACCGGAGTCTGGATACCCAACAAAACTGACCGGAGCCTGAACGCTCAACGTAAAAACCGGAGTCTGGATACCCAACGAAACTGAACGGAGCCTGAACGCTCAACGTAATAACCGTAGTCTAGATACCCAACGAAACTGACCGGAGCCTGAACGCACAACGTAATAACTGGAGTCTGGATGCTCAACGAAATTGATCAGAGCCTGAACGCTCAACGTAAAAACCGGAGTCTGGATACCCAACGAAACTGACCAGAGCCTGAACGCTCAACGTAATAACCGGAGTCTCGATAACCAACAAAACTGACCGGAGCCTGAACGCTCAACGTAATAACCGGAGTCTGGATAACCAATAAAACTGACCGGAGCCTGAACGCTCAAAGTAATAACCGGAGTCTGGATACCCAACGAAACTGACCGGAGCTTGAACCCTCAACGCAATAACCGGAGTCTGGATACCCAACGAAACTGAACGGAGCCTGAACGCTCAACGTAATAACCGGAGTCTGGATACCCAACAAAACTGACCGGAGCCTGAACGCTCAACGTAAAAACCGGAGTCTGGATACCCAACGAAACTGAACGGAGCCTGAACGCTCAACGTAATAACCGTAGTCTAGATACCCAACGAAACTGACCGGAGCCTGAACGCACAACGTAATAACTGGAGTCTGGATGCTCAACGAAATTGATCAGAGCCTGAACGCTCAACGTATTAACCGGAGTCTGGACACCCAACGAAACTGACCAGAGCCTGAACATTCAACGTAATAACCGGAGTCTGGATACCCAACGAAACTGACCGGAGCCTGGACGCTCAACGTAATAACTAAAGTCTGGATACCAAACGAAACTGACCGGAGCCTGAACGCTCAACGTAATAACCGGAGTCTGGATACCCAACGAAACTGACCGGAGCCTGAACGTTTAACGTAATAACCGGAGTCTGGATAACCAATGAAACTGACCGGAGCCTGAACGCTCAACGTAAAAACCGGAGTCTGGATACCCAACGAAACTGACCAGAGCCTGAACGCTCAATGTAATAACCGGAGTCTGGATACCCAACGAAATTGACCGTAGCCTGAACGCTCAACGTAGTAACCGGAGTCTAGATACCCAACGAAACTGACCGGAGCCTGCTCGCTCAACGTAATAACCGGAGTTTGGATACCCAACGAAACTGACCGGTGCCTGAACGCTTAACATAATAACCGGAGTCTGGATACCCAACAAAACTAACCGGAGCCTGAACGCTCAACGTAAAAACCGGAGTCTAGATACCCAACGAAACTGACCAGAGCCTGAACGCTCAATGTAATAACCGGAGTCTGGATACCCAACGAAATTGACCGTAGCCTGAATGCTCAACGTAGTAACCGGAGTCTAGATACCCAACGAAACTGACCGGAGCCTGCTCGCTCAACGTAATAACCGGAGTTTGGATACCCAACGAAACTGACCGGTGCCTGAACGCTTAACGTAATAACCGGAGTCTGGATACCCAACAAAACTGACCGGAGCCTGAATGCTCAACGTAAAAACCGGAGTCTGGATACCCAACGAAACTGACCGGAGCCTGAACGCTCAACGTAATAACCGGAGTCTGGATACCCAACAAAACTGACCGGAGCCTGAATGCTCAACGTAAAAACCGGAGTCTGAATACCCAACGAAACTGAACGGAGCCTGAACGCTCAACATAATAACCGTAGTCTGGATACCCAACGAAACTGACCGGAGCCTGAACGTATAACGTAATAACTGGAGTCTGGATGCTCAACGAAAATGATCGGAGCCTGAACGCTCAACGTAATAACCGGAGTCTGGACACCCAACGAAACTGACCGGAGATTGAACCCTCAACGTAATAACCGGAGTCTAGATACCCAACGAAACTGACCGGAGCCTGAACGCTCAACGTAAAAACCGGAGTCTGGATACCCAACGAAACTGACCGGGGCCTGGACGCTCAACGTAATAACTGAAGTCTGGATACCAAACGAAACTGACCGGAGCCTGAACGCTCAACGTAATAACCGGAGTCTGGATACCCAACGAAACTGACCGGAGCCTGAACGCTCAACGTAATAACCGGAGTCTGGATACCCAACGAAACAGACCGGAGCCTGAACGCTCAACGTAATAACCGGAGTCTGGATACCCAACAAAACTGACCGGAGCCTGAACGCTCAACGTAATAACCGGAGTCTGGATACCCAACGAAACTGACCGGAGCCTGAACGCTCAACGTAATATCCGGAGTCTGGATACCCAACAAAACTGACCGGAGCCAGAACGCTCAACGTAAAAACCGGAGTCTGGATACCCAACAAAACTGACCGGAGCCTGAACGCTCAACGTAATAACCGGAGTCTGGATACACAACGAAACTGACCGGAGCCTGAACGTTCAACGTAATAACCGGAGTCTGGATACCCAACGAAACTGAACGGAGCCTGAACGCTCAACGTAATAATCGTAGTCTGGATACCCAACGAAACTGACCGGAGCCTGAACGCACAACGTAATAATTGGAGTCTGGATGCTCAACGAAAATGATCATAGCCTGAACGCTCAACTTAATAACCGGAGTCTGGACACCCAACGAAACTGACCGGAGCCTGAACATTCAACGTAATAACCGGAGTCTGGATACCCAACGAAACTAACCGGAGCCTGAACGCTCAACGTAATAACCGGAGTCTGGAAACCCAACGAAACTGACCGGAGCCTAAACGCTCAATGTAATAACTGAAGTCTGGATACCAAACGAAACTGACCGGAGCCTGAACGCTCAACGTAATAACCGGAGTCTGGATACCCAACGAAACTTACCGGAGCCTGAACGCTCAACGTAATATCCGGAGTCTGGATACCCAACAAAACTGACCGGAGCCAGAACGCTCAACGTAAAAACCGGAGTCTGGATACCCAACAAAACTGACCGGAGCCTGAACGCTCAACATAATAATCGGAGTCTGGATACACAACGAAACTGACCGGAGCCTGAACGTTCAACGTAATAACCGGAGTCTGGATACCCAAAGAAACTGAACGGAGCGTGAACGCTCAACGTAATAATCGTAGTCTGGATACCCAACGAAACTGACCGGAGCCTGAACGCACAACGTAATAATTGGAGTTTGGATGCTCAACGAAAATGATCATAGCCTGAACGCTCAACTTAATAACCGGAGTCTGGATACCCAACGAAACTGACCGGAGCCTGAACATTCAACGTAATAACCGGAGTCTGGATACCCAACGAAACTGACCGGAGCCTGAACGCTCAACGTAATAACCGGAGTCTGGATACCCAACGAAACTGACCGGAGCCTGAACGCTCAACGTAATAACCGGAGTCTGGATACCCAACAAAACTGACCGGAGCCTGAACGCTCAACGTAATAACCGGAGTCTGGATACCCAACGAAACTGACCGGAGCCTGAACGCTCAACGTAATATCCGGAGTCTGGATACCCAACAAAACTGACCGGAGCCAGAACGCTCAACGTAAAAACCGGAGTCTGGATACCCAACAAAACTGACCGGAGCCTGAACGCACAACGTAATAACCGGAGTCTGGATACACAACGAAACTGACCGGAGCCTGAACGTTCAACGTAATAACCGGAGTCTGGATACCCAACGAAACTGAACGGAGCCTGAACGCTCAACGTAATAATCGTAGTCTGGATACCCAACGAAACTGACCGGAGCCTGAACGCACAACGTAATAATTGGAGTCTGGATGCTCAACGAAAATGATCATAGCCTGAACGCTCAACTTAATAACCGGAGTCTGGACACCCAACGAAACTGACCGGAGCCTGAACATTCAACGTAATAACCGGAGTCTGGATACCCAACGAAACTGACCGGAGCCTGAACGCTCAACGTAATAACCGGAGTCTGGAAACCCAACGAAACTGACCGGAGCCTAAACGCTCAATGTAATAACTGAAGTCTGGATACCAAACGAAACTGACCGGAGCCTGAACGCTCAACGTAATAACCGGAGTCTGGATACCCAACGAAACTTACCGGAGCCTGAACGCTCAACGTAATATCCGGAGTCTGGATACCCAACAAAACTGACCGGAGCCAGAACGCTCAACGTAAAAACCGGAGTCTGGATACCCAACAAAACTGACCGGAGCCTGAACGCTCAACATAATAATCGGAGTCTGGATACACAACGAAACTGACCGGAGCCTGAACGTTCAACGTAATAACCGGAGTCTGGATACCCAAAGAAACTGAACGGAGCGTGAACGCTCAACGTAATAATCGTAGTCTGGATACCCAACGAAACTGACCGGAGCCTGAACGCACAACGTAATAATTGGAGTTTGGATGCTCAACGAAAATGATCATAGCCTGAACGCTCAACTTAATAACCGGAGTCTGGATACCCAACGAAACTGACCGGAGCCTGAACATTCAACGTAATAACCGGAGTCTGGATACCCAACGAAACTGACCGGAGCCTGAACGCTCAACGTAATAACCGGAGTCTGGAAACCCAACGAAACTGACCGGAGCCTAAACGCTCAACGTAATAACTGAAGTCTGGATACCAAACGAAACTGACCGGAGCCTGAACGCTCAACGTAATAACCGGAGTCTGGATACCCAACGAAACTGACCGGAGCCTGAACGCTTAACGTAATATCCGGAGTCTAGATACCTAAAGAAACTGACCGGAGCCTGCTCGCTCAACATAATAACCGAAGTCTGGATACCCAACGAAACTGACCGGAGCCTGAACGCTCAACGTAATATCCGGAGTCTGGATATCCAACAAAACTGACCGGAGCCAGAACGCTCAACGTAAAAACCGGAGTCTGGATACGCAACAAAACAGACCGGAGCCTGAACGCTCAACGTAATAACCGGAGTCTGGATACACAACGAAACTGACCGGAGCCTGAACGTTCAACGTAATAACCGGAGTCTAGATACCCAACAAAACTGAACGGAGCCTGAACGCTCAACGTAATATCCGGAGTCTGGATATCCAACAAAACTGACCGGAGCCAGAACGCTCAACGTAAAAACCGGAGTCTAGATACGCAACAAAACTGACCGGAGCCCGAACGCTCAACGTAATAACCAGAGTCTGGATACACAACGAAACTGAACGGAGCCTGAATGTTCAACGTAATAACCGGAGTCTAGATACCCAACGAAACTGAACGGAGCCTGAACGCTCAACGTAATAACCGTAGTCTGGATACCCAACGAAACTGACCGGAGCCTGAACGCACAACGTAATAATTGGAGTCTGGATAATCAACGAAAATGATCATAGCCTGAACGCTCAACTTAATAACCGGAGTCTGGACACCCAACGAAACTGACCGGAGCCTGAACATTCAACGTAATAACCGGAGTCTGGATACCAGACGAAACTGACCGAAGCCTAAACGCTCAACGTAATAACTGGAGTCTGGATACCCAACGAAACTGACCAGAGCCTAAACGCTCAACGTAATAACTGTAGTCTGGATACCAAACGAAACTGACCGGAGCCTGAACGCTCAACGTAATAACCGGAGTCTGGATACCCAACGAAACCGACCGGAGCCTGAACGCTCAACGTTAAAACTGGAGTCTGGATACCCAACGAAACTGACCGGAGCCTGAACGCTCAACGTAATAACCGGAGTCTGGATACCCAACGAAACTGATCAGAGCCTGAACGTTCAACGTAATAACCGAAGTCTGGATAGCCAACGAAATTGACCGGACCCTGAAGGCTCAACGTAATAACCGGAATCTGGATACTCAACGAAACTGACCGGAGCCTAAACGCTCAATGTAAAAACCGGAGTCTGGATACCCAACGAAACTGACCGGAGTCTAAACGCTCAACATAATAACTGAAGTCTGGATACCAAACGAAATTGACCGGAGCCTAAACGCTCAACGTAAAAACCGGAGTCTGGATACCCAAAAAAACTGACCGGAGTCTGAATGCTCAACGTAATAACTGGAGTCTGGATACCCAACGAAACTGACCAGAGCCTGAACGCTCAACGTAATAACCGGTGTCTGGATACCCAACGAAACTGACCGGAGTCTAAACGCTCAACATAATAACTGAAGTCTGGATACCAAACGAAACTGACCGGAGCCTGAACGCTCAACGTAATAACCGGAGTCTGGATACCCAACGAAACTGACCGGAGCCTGAACGCTCAACGTAATAACCGGGGTCTGGATACCCAACGAAACTGACCGGAGCCTGAACGCTTAACGTAATAACCGGAGTCGTGATACCCAACAAAACTGACCGGAGCCTGAACGCTCAACGTAAAAACCAGAGTCTGGATACCCAACAAAACTGACCGGTGCCTGAACGCTCAACGTAAAAACCGGAGTCTGGATACCCAACGAAACTGACCGGAGCCTGAACACTCAACGTAATAACTTAAGTCTGGATACCAAACAAAACTGACTGGAGCCTGAACACTCAATGTAATAACCGGAGTCTGGATACCCAACGAAACTTACCGGAGCCTGAACGCTCAACATAATAACCGGAGTCTGGATACCCAACGAAACTGACCGGAGCCTGAACGCTCAACGTAATAACCGGAGCCTGGATACCCAACGAAACTGACCGGAGCCTGAACCCTCAACGTAATAACTGGAGTCTGGATACCCAACAAAACTGACCGGAGCCTGAATGCTCAACGTAAAAACCGGAGTCTGGATACCCAACGAAACTGACCAGAGCCTGAACGCTCAACGTAATAACCGGAGTCTCGATAACCAACAAAACTGACCGGAGCCTGAACGCTCAACGTAATAACCGGAGTCTGGATAACCAATAAAACTGACCGGAGCCTGAACGCTCAAAGTAATAACCGGAGTCTGGATACCCAACGAAACTGACCGGAGCTTGAACCCTCAACGCAATAACCGGAGTCTGGATACCCAACGAAACTGAACGGAGCCTGAACGCTCAACGTAATAACCGGAGTCTGGATACCCAACAAAACTGACCGGAGCCTGAACGCTCAACGTAAAAACCGGAGTCTGGATACCCAACGAAACTGAACGGAGCCTGAACGCTCAACGTAATAACCGTAGTCTAGATACCCAACGAAACTGACCGGAGCCTGAACGCACAACGTAATAACTGGAGTCTGGATGCTCAACGAAATTGATCAGAGCCTGAACGCTCAACGTATTAACCGGAGTCTGGACACCCAACGAAACTGACCAGAGCCTGAACATTCAACGTAATAACCGGAGTCTGGATACCCAACGAAACTGACCGGAGCCTGGACGCTCAACGTAATAACTAAAGTCTGGATACCAAACGAAACTGACCGGAGCCTGAACGCTCAACGTAATAACCGGAGTCTGGATACCCAACGAAACTGACCGGAGCCTGAACGTTTAACGTAATAACCGGAGTCTGGATAACCAACGAAACTGACCGGAGCCTGAACGCTCAACGTAAAAACCGGAGTCTGGATACCCAACGAAACTGACCAAAGCCTGAACGCTCAATGTAATAACCGGAGTCTGGATACCCAACGAAATTGACCGTAGCCTGAACGCTCAACGTAGTAACCGGAGTCTAGATACCCAACGAAACTGACCGGAGCCTGCTCGCTCAACGTAATAACCGGAGTTTGGATACCAAACGAAACTGACCGGTGCCTGAACGCTTAACATAATAACCGGAGTCTGGATACCCAACAAAACTAACCGGAGCCTGAACGCTCAACGTAAAAACCGGAGTCTAGATACCCAACGAAACTGACCAGAGCCTGAACGTTCAATGTAATAACCGGAGTCTGGATACCCAACGAAATTGACCGTAGCCTGAATGCTCAACGTAGTAACCGGAGTCTAGATACCCAACGAAACTGACCGGAGCCTGCTCGCTCAACGTAATAACCGGAGTTTGGATACCCAACGAAACTGACCGGTGCCTGAACGCTTAACGTAATAACCGGAGTCTGGATACCCAACAAAACTGACCGGAGCCTGAATGCTCAACGTAAAAACCGGAGTCTGGATACCCAACGAAACTGACCGGAGCCTGAACGCTCAACGTAATAACCGGAGTCTGGATACCCAACAAAACTGACCGGAGCCTGAATGCTCAACGTAAAAACCGGAGTCTGAATACCCAACGAAACTGAACGGAGCCTGAACGCTCAACATAATAACCGTAGTCTGGATACCCAACGAAACTGACCGGAGCCTGAACGTATAACGTAATAACTGGAGTCTGGATGCTCAACGAAAATGATCGGAGCCTGAACGCTCAACGTAATAACCGGAGTCTGGACACCCAACGAAACTGACCGGAGATTGAACCCTCAACGTAATAACCGGAGTCTAGATACCCAACGAAACTGACCGGAGCCTGAACGCTCAACGTAAAAACCGGAGTCTGGATACCCAACGAAACTGACCGGGGCCTGGACGCTCAACGTAATAACTGAAGTCTGGATACCAAACGAAACTGACCGGAGCCTGAACGCTCAACGTAATAACCGGAGTCTGGATACCCAACGAAACTGACCGGAGCCTGAACGCTCAACGTAATAACCGGAGTCTGGATACCCAACGAAACTGACCGGAGCCTGAACGCTCAACGTAATAACCGGAGTCTGGATACCCAACAAAACTGACCGGAGCCTGAACGCTCAACGTAATAACCGGAGTCTGGATACCCAACGAAACTGACCGGAGCCTGAACGCTCAACGTAATATCCGGAGTCTGGATACCCAACAAAACTGACCGGAGCCAGAACGCTCAACGTAAAAACCGGAGTCTGGATACCCAACAAAACTGACCGGAGCCTGAACGCTCAACATAATAATCGGAGTCTGGATACACAACGAAACTGACCGGAGCCTGAACGTTCAACGTAATAACCGGAGTCTGGATACCCAAAGAAACTGAACGGAGCGTGAACGCTCAACGTAATAATCGTAGTCTGGATACCCAACGAAACTGACCGGAGCCTGAACGCACAACGTAATAATTGGAGTTTGGATGCTCAACGAAAATGATCATAGCCTGAACGCTCAACTTAATAACCGGAGTCTGGATACCCAACGAAACTGACCGGAGCCTGAACATTCAACGTAATAACCGGAGTCTGGATACCCAACGAAACTGACCGGAGCCTGAACGCTCAACGTAATAACCGGAGTCTGGAAACCCAACGAAACTGACCGGAGCCTAAACGCTCAACGTAATAACTGAAGTCTGGATACCAAACGAAACTGACCGGAGCCTGAACGCTCAACGTAATAACCGGAGTCTGGATACCCAACGAAACTGACCGGAGCCTGAACGCTTAACGTAATATCCGGAGTCTAGATACCTAAAGAAACTGACCGGAGCCTGCTCGCTCAACATAATAACCGAAGTCTGGATACCCAACGAAACTGACCGGAGCCTGAACGCTCAACGTAATATCCGGAGTCTGGATATCCAACAAAACTGACCGGAGCCAGAACGCTCAACGTAAAAACCGGAGTCTGGATACGCAACAAAACAGACCGGAGCCTGAACGCTCAACGTAATAACCGGAGTCTGGATACACAACGAAACTGACCGGAGCCTGAACGTTCAACGTAATAACCGGAGTCTAGATACCCAACAAAACTGAACGGAGCCTGAACGCTCAACGTAATATCCGGAGTCTGGATATCCAACAAAACTGACCGGAGCCAGAACGCTCAACGTAAAAACCGGAGTCTAGATACGCAACAAAACTGACCGGAGCCCGAACGCTCAACGTAATAACCAGAGTCTGGATACACAACGAAACTGAACGGAGCCTGAATGTTCAACGTAATAACCGGAGTCTAGATACCCAACGAAACTGAACGGAGCCTGAACGCTCAACGTAATAACCGTAGTCTGGATACCCAACGAAACTGACCGGAGCCTGAACGCACAACGTAATAATTGGAGTCTGGATAATCAACGAAAATGATCATAGCCTGAACGCTCAACTTAATAACCGGAGTCTGGACACCCAACGAAACTGACCGGAGCCTGAACATTCAACGTAATAACCGGAGTCTGGATACCAGACGAAACTGACCGAAGCCTAAACGCTCAACGTAATAACTGGAGTCTGGATACCCAACGAAACTGACCAGAGCCTAAACGCTCAACGTAATAACTGTAGTCTGGATACCAAACGAAACTGACCGGAGCCTGAACGCTCAACGTAATAACCGGAGTCTGGATACCCAACGAAACTGACCGGAGCCTGAACGCTTAACGTAATAACCGGAGTCTGGATACCTAACGAAACTGACCGGAGCCTGAACGCTCAACGTAATAACCGGAGTCTGGATACCCAACGAAACTGACCGGAGCCTGAACGCTCAACGTAAAAACCGGAGTCTGGATACCCAACGAAACTGACCGGAGCCTGAACGCTCAACGTAATAACCGGAGTCTGGATACCCAACGAAACTGACCGGAGCCTGAACGCTTAACGTAATAACCGGAGTCTGGATACCCAACAAAACTGACCGGAGCCTGAACGCTCAACGTAAAAACCAGAGTCTGGATACCCAACAAAACCGACCGGAGCCTGAACGCTCAACGTTAAAACTGGAGTCTGGATACCCAACGAAACTGACCGGAGCCTGAACGCTCAACGTAATAACCGGAGTCTGGATACCCAACGAAACTGATCAGAGCCTGAACGTTCAACGTAATAACCGAAGTCTGGATAGCCAACGAAATTGACCGGACCCTGAAGGCTCAACGTAATAACCGGAATCTGGATACTCAACGAAACTGACCGGAGCCTAAACGCTCAATGTAAAAACCGGAGTCTGGATACCCAACGAAACTGACCGGAGTCTAAACGCTCAACATAATAACTGAAGTCTGGATACCAAACGAAATTGACCGGAGCCTAAATGCTCAACGTAAAAACCGGAGTCTGGATACCCAAAAAAACTGACCGGAGTCTGAATGCTCAACGTAATAACTGGAGTCTGGATACCCAACGAAACTGACCAGAGCCTGAACGCTCAACGTAATAACCGGTGTCTGGATACCCAACGAAACTGACCGGAGTCTAAACGCTCAACATAATAACTGAAGTCTGGATACCAAACGAAACTGACCGGAGCCTGAACGCTCAACGTAATAACCGGAGTCTGGATACCCAACGAAACTGACCGGAGCCTGAACGCTCAACGTAATAACCGGGGTCTGGATACCCAACGAAACTGACCGGAGCCTGAACGCTTAACGTAATAACCGGAGTCGTGATACCCAACAAAACTGACCGGAGCCTGAACGCTCAACGTAAAAACCAGAGTCTGGATACCCAACAAAACTGACCGGAGCCTGAACGCTCAACGTAAAAACCGGAGTCTGGATACCCAACGAAACTGACCGGAGCCTGATCGCTCAACGTAATAACTTAAGTCTGGATACCAAACAAAACTGACTGGAGCCTGAACACTCAATGTAATAACCGGAGTCTAGATACCCAACGAAACTGACCGGAGCCTGAACGCTCAACATAATAACCGGAGTCTGGATACCCAACGAAACTGACCGGAGCCTGAACGCTCAACGTAATAACCGGAGCCTGGATACCCAACGAAACTGACCGGAGCCTGAACCCTCAACGTAATAACTGGAGTCTAGATACCCAACAAAACTGACCGGAGCCTGAATGCTCAACGTAAAAACCGGAGTCTGGATACCCAACGAAACTGACCAGAGCCTGAACGCTCAACGTAATAACCGGAGTCTCGATAACCAACAAAACTGACCGGAGCCTGAACGCTCAACGTAATAACCGGAGTCTGGATAACCAATAAAACTGACCGGAGCCTGAACGCTCAAAGTAATAACCGGAGTCTGGATACCCAACAAAACTGACCGGAGCTTGAACCCTCAACGTAATAACCGGAGTCTGGATACCCAACGAAACTGAACGGAGCCTGAACGCTCAACGTAATAACCGGAGTCTGGATACCCAACAAAACTGACCGGAGCCTGAACGCTCAACGTAAAAACCGGAGTCTGGATACCCAACGAAACTGAACGGAGCCTGAACGCTCAACGTAATAACCGTAGTCTAGATACCCAACGAAACTGACCGGAGCCTGAACGCACAACGTAATAACTGGAGTCTGGATGCTCAACGAAATTGATCAGAGCCTGAACGCTCAACGTATTAACCGGAGTCTGGACACCCAACGAAACTGACCAGAGCCTGAACATTCAACGTAATAACCGGAGTCTGGATACCCAACGAAACTGACCGGAGCCTGGACGCTCAACGTAATAACTAAAGTCTGGATACCAAACGAAACTGACCGGAGCCTGAACGCTCAACGTAATAACCGGAGCCTGGATACCCAACGAAACTGACCGGAGCCTGAACGTTTAACGTAATAACCGGAGTCTGGATAACCAACGAAACTGACCGGAGCCTGAACGCTCAACGTAAAAACCGGAGTCTGGATACCCAACGAAACTGACCAGAGCCTGAACGCTCAATGTAATAACCGGAGTCTGGATACCCAACGAAATTGACCGTAGCCTGAACGCTCAACGTAGTAACCGGAGTCTAGATACCCAACGAAACTGACCGGAGCCTGCTCGCTCAACGTAATAACCGGAGTTTGGATACCCAACGAAACTGACCGGTGCCTGAACGCTTAACATAATAACCGGAGTCTGGATACCCAACAAAACTGACCGGAGCCTGAACGCTCAACGTAAAAACCGGAGTCTAGATACCCAACGAAACTGACCAGAGCCTGAACGCTCAATGTAATAACCGGAGTCTGGATACCCAACGAAATTGACCGTAGCCTGAACGCTCAACGTAGTAACCGGAGTCTAGATACCCAACGAAACTGACCGGAGCCTGCTCGCTCAACGTAATAACCGGAGTTTGGATACCCAACGAAACTGACCGGTGCCTGAACGCTTAACGTAATAACCGGAGTCTGGATACCCAACAAAACTGACCGGAGCCTGAATGCTCAACGTAAAAACCGGAGTCTGGATACCCAACGAAACTGACCGGAGCCTGAACGCTCAACGTAATAACCGGAGTCTGGATACCCAACAAAACTGACCGGAGCCTGAATGCTCAACGTAAAAACCGGAGTCTGAATACCCAACGAAACTGAACGGAGCCTGAACGCTCAACATAATAACCGTAGTCTGGATACCCAACGAAACTGACCGGAGCCTGAACGCATAACGTAATAACTGGAGTCTGGATGCTCAACGAAAATGATCGAAGCCTGAACGCTCAACGTAATAACCGGAGTCTGGACACCCAACGAAACTGACCGGAGATTGAACCCTCAACGTAATAACCGGAGTCTAGATACCCAACGAAACTGACCGGAGCCTGAACGCTCAACGTAAAAACCGGAGTCTGGATACCCAACGAAACTGACCGGGGCCTGGACGCTCAACGTAATAACTGAAGTCTGGATACCAAACGAAACTGACCGGAGCCTGAACGCTCAACGTAATAACCGGAGTCTGGATACCCAACGAAACTGACCGGAGCCTGAACGCTCAACGTAATAACCGGAGTCTGGATACCCAACGAAACTGACCGGAGCCTGAACGCTCAACGTAATAACCAGAGTCTGGATACCCAACAAAACTGACCGGAGCCTGAACGCTCAACGTAATAACCGGAGTCTGGATACCCAACGAAACTGACCGGAGCCTGAACGCTCAATGTAATAACCGGGGTCTGGACACCCAACGAAACTGACCGGAGCCTGAATGTTCAACGTAATAATCGGAGTCTGGATACCCAACGAAACTGACCGGAGCCTGAACGCTCAACGTAAAAACCGGAGTCTGGATACCCAACGAAACTGACCGGGGCCTGGACGCTCAACGTAATAACTGAAGTCTGGATACCAAACGAAACTGACCGGAGCCTGAACGCTCAACGTAATAACCGGAGTCTGGATACCCAACGAAACTGACCGGAGCCTGAACGCTCAACGTAATAACCGGAGTCTGGATACCCAACGAAACTGACCGGAGCCTGAACGCTCAACGTAATAACCAGAGTCTGGATACCCAACAAAACTGACCGGAGCCTGAACGCTCAACGTAATAACCGGAGTCTGGATACCCAACGAAACTGACCGGAGCCTGAACGCTCAATGTAATAACCGGGGTCTGGACACCCAACGAAACTGACCGGAGCCTGAATGTTCAACGTAATAATCGGAGTCTGGATACCCAACGAAACTGACCGGAGCCTGAACGCTCAACGTAAAAACCGGAGTCTGGATACCCAACGAAACTGACCAGAGTCTGAACGCTCAACGTAATAACCGTAGTCTGGATACCCAACGAAATTGACCGGAGCCTGAACGCTCAACGTAATAACCGGAGTCTAGATACCCAACGAAACTGACCGAAGCCTGAACGCTCAACGTAATAACCGGAGTGTGGATACCCAACGAAACTGACCGGAGCTTGGACGCTCAACGTAATAACTAAAGTCTGGATACCAAACGAAACTGACCGGATCCTGAACGCTCAACGTAATAACCGGAGTCTGGATACCCAACGAAACTGACCGGACCCTGAACGCTTAACGTAATAACCGGAGTCTGGATACCCAACAAAACTGACTGGAGCCTGAACGCTCAACGTAATAACCGGAGCCTGGATACCCAACGAAAATGACCGGAGCCTGAACGCTCAACGTAATAACCGGAGTCTGGACACCCAACGAAACTGACCGGAGCCTGAACGCTCAACGTAAAAACCGGAGTCTGGATACCCAACGAAACTGACCAGAGCCTGAACGCTCAACGTAATAACCGTAGTCTGGTTAACCAACAAAACTGACCGGAGCCTGAACGCTCAACGTAATAACCGGAGTCTGGATACCCAACGAAACTGACCGGAGTTTGAACCCTCAACATAATAACCGGAGTCTGGATACCCAACAAAACTGACCGGAGCCTGAACGCTCAACGTAAAAACCGGAGTCTGGATGCCCAACGAAACTGACCAGAGCCTGAACGCTCAACGTAAAAACCAGAGTCTGGATACCCAACGAAATTGACCGGAGCCTGAACGCTCAACGTAATAACCGGAGTCTAGATACCCAACGAAACTGACCGGAGCCTGCTCGCTCAACGTAATATCCGGAGTCTGGATAACCAACAAAACTGACCGGAGCCTGAACGCTCAACGTAATAACCGGAGTCAGGATACCCAACGAAACTGACTGGAGCTTGAACCCTCAACGTAATAACCGGAGTCTGGATACCCAACGAAACTGACCAGAGCCTGAACGCTCAACGTAATTACCGGAGTTTGGATACCCAACAAAACTGACCGGAGCCTGAACGCTCAACGTAAAAACCGGAGTCTGGATACCCAACGAAACTGAACGGAGCCTGAACGCTCAACGTAATAACCGTAGTCTAGATACCCAACGAAACTGACCGGAGCCTGAACGCACAACGTAATAACTGGAGTCTGGATGCTCAACGAAAATGATCGGAGCCTGAACGCTCAACGTATTAAGTGGAGTCTGGACACCCAACGAAACTGACCAGAGCCTGAACATTCAACGTAATAACCGGAGTCTGGATACCCAACGAAACTGACCGGAGCCTGAACGCTCAACGTAATAACCGGAGTCTGGATACCCAACGAAACTGACCGGAGCCTGGACGCTCAACGTAATAACTAAAGTCTGGATACCAAACGAAACTGACCGGAGCCTGAACGCTCAACGTAATAACCGGAGTCTGGATACCCAACGAAACTGACCGGAGCCTGAACGTCTAACGTAATAACCGGAGTCTGGATACCCAACGAAACTGACCGGAGCCTGAACGCTCAACGTAAAAACCGGAGTCTGGATACCCAACGAAACTGACCAGAGCCTGAACGCTCAATGTAATAACCGGAGTCTGGATACCCAGCGAAATTGACCGTAGCCTGAACGCTCAACGTAATAACCGGAGTCTAGATACCCAACGAAACTGACCGGAGCCTGCTCGCTCAACGTAATAACCGGAGTCTGGATACCCAACGAAACTGACCGGTGCCTGAACGCTTAACGTAATAACCGGAGTCTGGATACCCAACAAAACTGACCGGAGCCTTAACGCTGAACGTAAAAACCGGAGTCTGGATACCCAACGAAACTGACCGGAGCCTGAACGCTCAACGTAATAACCGGAGTCTGGATACCCAACAAAACTGACCGGAGCCTGAATGCTCAACGTAAAAACCGGAGTCTGAATACCCAACGAAACTGAACGGAGCCTGAACGTTCAACATAATAACCGTAGTCTGGATACCCAACGAAACTGACCGGAGCCTGAACGCATAACGTAATAACCGGAGTCTGGATACTCAACGAAAATGATCGGAGCCTGAACGCTCAACGTAATAACCGGAGTCTGGACACCCAACGAAACTGACCGGAGATTGAACCCTCAACGTAATAACCGGAGTCTGGATACCCAACGAAACTGACCGGAGCCTGAACGCTCAACGTAATAACCGGAGTCTGGATACCCAACGAAACTGACCGGGGCCTGGACGCTCAACGTAATAACTGAAGTCTGGATACCAAACGAAACTGACCGGAGCCTGAATGCTCAACGTAATAACCGGAGTCTGGATACCCAACGAAACTGACCGGAGCCTGAACGCTCAACGTAATAACCGGAGTCTGGATACCCAACGAAACTGACCGGAGCCTGAACGCTCAACGTAATAACCGGAGTCTGGATACCCATCAAAACTGACCGGAGCCTGAACGCTCAACGTAATAACCGGAGTCTGGATACCCAACGAAACTGACCGGAGCCTGAACGCTCAATGTAATAACCGGGGTCTGGACACCCAACGAAAATGACCGGAGCCTGAACGTTCAACGTAATAATCGGAGTCTGGATACCAAACGAAACTGACCGGAGCCTGAACGCTCAACGTAAAAACCGGAGTCTGGATACCCAACGAAATTGACCAGAGCCTGAACGCTCAACGTAATAACCGTAGTCTGGATACCCAACGAAATTGACCGGAGCCTGAACGCTCAACGTAATAACTGGAGTCTATATACCCAACGAAACTGACCGAAGCCTGAACGCTCAACGTAATAACCGGAGTGTGGATACCCAACGAAACTGACCGGAGCCTGGACGCTCAACGTAATAACTAAAGTCTGGATACCAAACGAAACTGACCGGATCCTGAACGCTCAACGTAATAACCGGAGTCTGGATACCCAACGAAACTGACCGGACCCTGAACGCTTAACGTAATAACCGGAGTCTGGATACCCAACAAAACTGACCGGAGCCTGAACGCTCAACGTAAAAACCAGAGTCTAGATACCCAACGAAATTGACCGGAGCCTGAACGCTCAACGTAATAACCGGAGTCTAGATACCCAACGAAACTGACCGGAGCCTGCTCGCTCAACATAATATCCGGAGTCTGGATAACCAACAAAACTGACCGGAGCCTGAACGCTCAACGTAATAACCGGAGTCTGGATACCCAACAAAACTGACTGGAGCTTGAACCCTCAACGTAATAACCGGAGTCTGGATACCCAACGAAACTGACCAGAGCTTGAACGCTCAACGTAATAACCGGAGTTTGGATACCCAACAAAACTGACCGGAGCCTGAACGCTCAACGTAAAAATCGGAGTCTGGATACCCAACGAAACTGAACGGAGCCTGAACGCTCAACGTAATAACAGTAGTCTAGATACCCAACGAAACTGACCGGAGCCTGAACGCACAACGTAATAACTGGAGTCTGGATGCTCAACGAAAATGATCGGAGCCTGAACGCTCAACGTATTAACCGGAGTCTGGACACCCAACGAAACTGACCAGAGCCTGAACATTCAACGTAATAACCGGAGTCTGGATACCCAACGAAACTGACCGGAGCCTGAACACTCAACGTAATAACCGGAGTCTGGATACCCAACGAAACTGACCGGAGCCTGGACGCTCAACGTAATAACTAAAGTCTGGATACCAAACGAAACTGACCGGAGCCTGAACGCTCAACGTAATAACCGGAGTCTGGATACCCAACGAAACTGACCGGAGCCTGAACGTTTAACGTAATAACCGGAGTCTGGATACCCAACGAAACTGACCGGAGCCTGAACGCTCAACGTAAAAACCGGAGTCTGGATACCCAACGAAACTGACCAGAGCCTGAACGCTCAATGTAATAACCGGAGTCTGGATACCCAACGAAATTGACCGTAGCCTGAACGCTCAACGTAATAACCGGAGTCTAGATACCCAACGAAACTGACCGGAGCCTGCTCGCTCAACGTAATAACCGGAGTCTGGATACCCAACGAAACTGACCGGTGCCTGAACGCTTAACGTAATAACCGGAGTCTGGATACCCAACAAAACTGACCGGAGCCTGAACGCTCAACGTAAAAACCGGAGTCTGGATACCCAACGAAACTGACCGGAGCCTGAACGCTCAACGTAATAACCGGAGTCTGGATACCTAACAAAACTGAACGGAGCCTGAATGCTCAACGTAAAAACCGGAGTCTGAATACCCAACGAAACTGAACGGAGCCTGAACGCTCAACATAATAACCGTAGTCTGGATACCCAACGAAACTGACCGGAGCCTGAACGCATAACGTAATAACTAGAGTCTGGATGCTCAACGAAAATGATCGGAGCCTGAACGCTCAACGTAATAACCGGAGTCTGGACACCCAACGAAACTGACCGGAGATTGAACCCTCAACTCAATAACCGGAGTCTGGATACCCAACGAAACTGACCGGAGCCTAAACGCTCAACGTAAAAACCGGAGTCTGGATAACCAACGAAACTGACCGGGGCCTGGACGCTCAACGTAATAACTGAAGTCTGGATACCAAACGAAACTGACCGGAGCCTGAACGCTCAACGTAATAACCGGAGTTTGGATACCCAACAAAACTGACCAGAGCCTGAACGCTCAACATAATAACCGGAGTCTGGATACCCAACGAAACTGACCGGAGCCTGAACGCTCAACGTAATAACCGGAGTCTGGATACCCAACAAAACTGACCGGAGCCTGAACGCTCAACGTAATAATTGGAGTTTGGATACCCAACGAAACTGACCGGAGCCTGAACGCTCAATATAATAACCGGGGTCTGGACACCCAACGAAACTGACCGGAGCCTGAACGTTCAACGTAATAACCGGAGTCTGGATACCCAACGAAACTGACCGGAGCCTGAACGCTCAACGTAAAAACCGGAGTCTGGATACCCAACGAAACTGACCAGAGCCTGAACGCTCAACGTAATAACCGTAGTCTGGATACCCAACGAAATTGACCGGAGCCTGAACGCTCAACGTAATAACCGGAGTCTAGATACCCAACGAAACTGACCGAAGCCTGAACGCTCAACGTAATAACCGGAGTGTGGATACCCAAAGAAACTGACCGGAGCCTGGACGCTCAACGTAATAACTAAAGTCTGGATACCAAACGAAACTGACCGGATCCTGAACGCTCAACGTAATAACCGGAGTCTGGATACCCAACGAAACTGACCGGACCCTGAACGCTTAACGTAATAACCGGAGTCTGGATACCCAACAAAACTGATCGGAGCCTGAACGCTCAACGTAATAACCGGAGCCTGGATACCCAACGAAAATGACCGGAGCCTGAACCCTCAACGTAATAACCGGAGTCTGGATACCCAACAAAACTGACCGGAGCCTGAACACTCAACGTAAAAACCGGAGTCTGGATACCCAACGAAACTGACCAGAGCCTGAACGCTCAACGTAATAACCGGAGTCTGGATAACCAACAAAACTGACCGGAGCCTGAACGCTCAACATAATAACCGGAGTCTGGATACCCAACGAAACTGACCGGAGTTTGAACCCTCAAAATAATAACCGGAGTCTGGATACCCAACAGAACTAACCGGAGCCTGAACGCTCAACGTAAAAACCGGAGTCTGGATGCCCAACGAAACTGACCAGAGCCTGAACGCTCAACGTAAAAACCAGAGTCTGGATACCCAACGAAACTGACCGGAGCCTGAACGCTCAACGTAA
Organism: Lathyrus sativus; assembly: GCA_963859935.3. NCBI lineage: Eukaryota > Viridiplantae > Streptophyta > Magnoliopsida > Fabales > Fabaceae > Lathyrus > Lathyrus sativus. Next base: position 69,523 of record CAWUDS030000646.1, read on the forward strand.
TAACCGGAGTCTAGATACCCAACGAAACTGACCGGAGCCTGCTCGCTCAACGTAATAACTGGAGTCTGGATGCTCAACGAAAATGATCGGAGCCTGAACGCTCAACGTATTAACCGGAATCTGGACACCCAACGAAACTGACCAGAGCCTGAACATTCAACGTAATAACCGGAGTCTGGATACCCAACGAAACTGACCAGAGCCTGAACGCTCAACGTAATAACCGGAGTCTGGATACCCAACGAAACTGACCGGAGCCTGGACGCTCAACGTAATAACTAAAGTCTGGAGACCAAACGAAACTGATCGTAGCCTGAACGCTCAATGTAATAACTGGAGTCTGGATACCCAACGAAACTGACCGGAGCCTGAACGCTTAATGTAATAACCGGAGTCTGGATACCCAACGAAACTGACCGGAGCCTGAACGCTCAACATAAAAACCGGAGTCTGGATACCCAACGAAACTGACCAGAGCCTGAACGCTCAATGTAATAACTGGAGTCTGGATACCCAACGAAATTGACCGTAGCCTGAACGCTCAACGTAATAACCGGAGTCTAGATACCCAACGAAACTGACCGGAGCCTGCTCGCTCAACGTAATAACCGGAGTCTGGATACCCAACGAAACTGACCGGTGCCTGAACGTTTAACGTAATAACCGGAGTCTGGATACCCAACAAAATTGACCGGAGCCTGAACGCTCAACGTAAAAACCGGAGTCTGGATACCCAACGAAACTGACCAGAGCCTGAACGCTCAACGTAATAACCGGAGCCTGGATACCCAACGAAAATGACCGGAGCCTGAACCCTCAACGTAATAACCGGAGTCTGGATACCCAACAAAACTGACCGGAACCTGAACGCTCAACGTAAAAACCGGAGTCTGGATACCCAACGAAACTGACCAGAGCCTGAACGCTCAACGTAATAACCGGAGTCTGGATAACCAACAAAACTGACCGGAGCCTGAACGCTCAACGTAATAACCGGAGTCTGGATACCCAACGAAACTGACCGGAGCTTGAACCCTCAACATAATAACCGGAGTCTGGATACCCAACAAAACTGACCGGAGCCTGAACGCTCAACGTAAAAACCGGAGTCTGGATACCCAACGAAACTGACCAGAGCCTGAACGCTCAACGTAAAAACCAGAGTCTGGATACCCAACGAAATTGACCGGAGCCTGAACGCTCAACGTAATAACTATAGTCTAGATACCCAACGAAACTGACCGGAGCCTGAACGCACAACGTAATAATTGGAGTCTGGATGCTCAACGAAAATGATCGGAGCCTGAACGCTCAACGTATTAACCGGAGTCTAGACACCCAACGAAACTGACCAGAGCCTGAACATTCAACGTAATAACCGGAGTCTGGATACCCAACGAAACTGACCGGAGCCTGAACGCTCAACGTAATAACCGGAGTCTGGATACCCAACGAAACTGACCGGAGCCTGGACGCTCAACGTAATAACTAAAGTCTGGATACCAAACGAAACTGACCGGAGCCTTAACGCTCAACGTAATAACCGGAGTCTGGATACCCAACGAAACTGACCGGAGCCTGAACGTTTAACGTAATAACCGGAGTCTGGATACCCAACGAAACTGACCGGAGCCTGAACGCTCAACGTAAAAACCGGAGTCTGGATACCCAACGAAACTGACCAGAGCCTGAACGCTCAATGTAATAACCGGAGTCTGGATACCCAACGAAATTGACCGTAGCCTGAACGCTCAACGTAATAACCGGAGTCTAGATACCCAACGAAATTGACCGGAGCCTGCTCGCTCAACGTAATAACCGGAGTCTGGATACCCAACGAAACTGACCGGTGCCTGAACGCTCAACGTAAAAACCGGAGTCTGGATACCCAACGAAACTGACCGGAGCCTGAACGCTCAACGTAATAACCGGAGTCTGGATACCCAACAAAACTGACCGGAGCCTGAATGCTCAACGTAAAAACCGGAGTCTGAATACCCAACGAAATTGAACGGAGCCTGAACGCTCAACATAATAACCGTAGTCTGGATACCCAACGAAACTGACCGGAGCCTGAACGCATAACGTAATAACTGGAGTCTGGATGCTCAACGAAAATGATCGGAGCCTGAACGCTCAACGTAATAACCGGAGTCTGGACACCCAACGAAACTGACCGGAGATTGAACCCTCAACGTAGTAACCGGAGTCTGGATACCTAACGAAACTGACCGGAGCCTGAACGCTCAACGTAAAAACCGGAGTCTGGATACCCAACGAAACTGACCGGGGCCTGGACGCTCAACGTAATAACTGAAGTCTGGATACCAAACGAAACTGACCGGAGCCTGAATGCTCAACGTAATAACCGGAGTCTGGATACCCAACGAAACTGACCGGAGCCTGAACGCTCAACGTAATAACCGGAGTCTGGATACCCAACGAAACTGACCGGAGCCTGAATGCTCAACGTAATAACCGGAGTCTGGATACCCAACAAAACTGACCGGAGCCTGAACGCTGAACGTAATAACCGGAGTCTGGATACCCAACGAAACTGACCAGAGCCTGAACGCTCAATGTAATAACCGTGGTCTGGACACCCAACGAAACTGACCGGAGCCTGAACGTTCAACGTAATAACCGGAGTCTGGATACCCAACGAAACTGACCGGAGCCTGAACGCTCAACGTAAAAACCGGAGTCTGGATACCCAACGAAACTGACCAGAGCCTGAACGCTCAACGTAATAACCGTAGTCTGGATACCCAACGAAATTGACCGGAGCCTGAATGCTCAACGTAATAACCGGAGTCTAGATACCCAACGAAACTGACCGAAGCCTAAACGCTCAACGTAATAACCGGAGTGTGGATACCCAACGAAACTGACCGGAGCCTGGACGCTCAACGTAATAACTAAAGTCTGGATACCAAACGAAACTGACCGGATCCTGAACGCTCAACGTAATAACCGGAGTCTGGATACCCAACGAAACTGATCGGACCCTGAACGCTTAACGTAATAACCGGAGTCTGGATACCCAACAAAACTGACCGGAGCCTGAACGCTCAACGTAATAACCGGAGCCTGGATACCCAACGAAAATGACCGGAGCCTGAACCCTCAACGTAATAACCGGAGTCTGGATACCCAACAAAACTGACCGGAGCCTGAACGCTCAACGTAAAAACCGGAGTCTGGATACCCAACGAAACTGACCAGAGCCTGAACGCTCAACGTAATAACCGGAGTCTAGATACCCAACGAAACTGACCGGAGCCTGCTCGCTCAACGTAATAACCGGAGTCTGGATACCCAACGAAACTGACCGGTGCCTGAACGTTTAACGTAATAACCGGAGTCTGGATACCCAACAAAATTGACCGGAGCCTGAACGCTCAACGTAAAAACCGGAGTCTGGATACCCAACGAAACTGACCAGAGCCTGAACGCTCAACGTAATAACCGGAGCCTGGATACCCAACGAAAATGACCGAAGCCTGAACCCTCAACGTAATAACCGGAGTCTGGATACCCAACAAAACTGACCGGAACCTGAACGCTCAACGTAAAAACCGGAGTCTGGATACCCAACGAAACTGACCAGAGCCTGAACGCTCAACGTAATAACCGGAGTCTGGATAACCAACAAAACTGACCGGAGCCTGAACGCTCAACGTAATAACCGGAGTCTGGATACCCAACGAAACTGACCGGAGCTTGAACCCTCAACATAATAACCGGAGTCTGGATACCCAACAAAACTGACCGGAGCCTGAACGCTCAACGTAAAAACCGGAGTCTGGATACCCAACGAAACTGACCAGAGCCTGAACGCTCAACGTAAAAACCAGAGTCTGGATACCCAACGAAATTGACCGGAGCCTGAACGCTCAACGTAATAACTATAGTCTAGATACCCAACGAAACTGACCGGAGCCTGAACGCACAACGTAATAATTGGAGTCTGGATGCTCAACGAAAATGATCGGAGCCTGAACGCTCAACGTATTAACCGGAGTCTAGACACCCAACGAAACTGACCAGAGCCTGAACATTCAACGTAATAACCGGAGTCTGGATACCCAACGAAACTGACCGGAGCCTGAACGCTCAACGTAATAACCGGAGTCTGGATACCCAACGAAACTGACCGGAGCCTGGACGCTCAACGTAATAACTAAAGTCTGGATACCAAACGAAACTGACCGGAGCCTTAACGCTCAACGTAATAACCGGAGTCTGGATACCCAACGAAACTGACCGGAGCCTGAACGTTTAACGTAATAACCGGAGTCTGGATACCCAACGAAACTGACCGGAGCCTGAACGCTCAACGTAAAAACCGGAGTCTGGATACCCAACGAAACTGACCAGAGCCTGAACGCTCAATGTAATAACCGGAGTCTGGATACCCAACGAAATTGACCGTAGCCTGAACGCTCAACGTAATAACCGGAGTCTAGATACCCAACGAAACTGACCGGAGCCTGCTCGCTCAACGTAATAACCGGAGTCTGGATACCCAACGAAACTGACCGGTGCCTGAACGCTCAACGTAAAAACCGGAGTCTGGATACCCAACGAAACTGACCGGAGCCTGAACGCTCAACGTAATAACCGGAGTCTGGATACCCAACAAAACTGACCGGAGCCTGAATGCTCAACGTAAAAACCGGAGTCTGAATACCCAACGAAACTGAACGGAGCCTGAACGCTCAACATAATAACCGTAGTCTGGATACCCAACGAAACTGACCGGAGCCTGAACGCATAACGTAATAACTGGAGTCTGGATGCTCAACGAAAATGATCGGAGCCTGAACGCTCAACGTAATAACCGGAGTCTGGACACCCAACGAAACTGACCGGAGATTGAACCCTCAACGTAGTAACCGGAGTCTGGATACCTAACGAAACTGACCGGAGCCTGAACGCTCAACGTAAAAACCGGAGTCTGCATACCCAACGAAACTGACCGGGGCCTGGACGCTCAACGTAATAACTGAAGTCTGGATACCAAACGAAACTGACCGGAGCCTGAACGCTCAACGTAATAACCGGAGTCTGGATACCCAACGAAACTGACCGGAGCCTGAACGCTCAACGTAATAACCGGAGTCTGGATACCCAACGAAACTGACCGGAGCCTGAATGCTCAACGTAATAACCGGAGTCTGGATACCCAACAAAACTGACCGGAGCCTGAACGCTGAACGTAATAACCGGAGTCTGGATACCCAACGAAACTGACCAGAGCCTGAACGCTCAATGTAATAACCGTGGTCTGGACACCCAACGAAACTGACCGGAGCCTGAACGTTCAACGTAATAACCGGAGTCTGGATACCCAACGAAACTGACCGGAGCCTGAACGCTCAACGTAAAAACCGGAGTCTGGATACCCAACGAAACTGACCAGAGCCTGAACGCTCAACGTAATAACCGTAGTCTGGTTACCCAACGAAATTGACCGGAGCCTGAATGCTCAACGTAATAACCGGAGTCTAGATACCCAACGAAACTGACCGAAGCCTAAACGCTCAACGTAATAACCGGAGTGTGGATACCCAACGAAACTGACCGGAGCCTGGACGCTCAACGTAATAACTAAAGTCTGGATACCAAACGAAACTGACCGGATCCTGAACACTCAACGTAATAACCGGAGTCTGGATACCCAACGAAACTGATCGGACCCTGAACGCTTAACGTAATAACCGGAGTCTGGATACCCAACAAAACTGACCGGAGCCTGAACGCTCAACGTAATAACCGGAGCCTGGATACCCAACGAAAATGACCGGAGCCTGAACCCTCAACGTAATAACCGGAGTCTGGATACCCAACAAAACTGACCGGAGCCTGAACGCTCAACGTAAAAACTGGAGTCTGGATACCCAACGAAACTGACCAGAGCCTGAACGCTCAACGTAATAACCGGAGTCTGGATAACCAACAAAACTGACCGGAGCCTGAACGCTCAACGAAATAACCGGAGTCTGGATACCCAACGAAACTGACCGGAGTTTGAACCCTCAACATAATAACCGGAGTCTGGATACCCAACAAAACTGACCGGAGCCTGAACGCTCAACGTAAAAACCGGAGTCTGGATGCCCAACGAAACTGACCAGAGCCTGAACGCTCAACGTAAAAACCAGAGTCTGGATACCCAACGAAACTGACCGGAGCCTGAACGCTCAACGTAATAACCGGAGTCTAGATACCCAACGAAACTGACCGGAGCCTGCTCGCTCAACGTAATAACTGGCGTCTGAATGCTCAACGAAAATGATCGGAGCCTGAACGCTCAACGTATTAACCGGAGTCTGGACACCCAACGAAACTGACCAGAGCCTGAACATTCAACGTAATAACCGGAGTCTGGATACCCAACGAAACTGACCGGAGCCTGAACGCTCAACGTAATAACCGGAGTCTGGATACCCAACGAAACTGACCGGAGCTTGGACGCTCAACGTAATAACTAAAGTCTGGATACCAAACGAAACTGACCGGAGCCTGAACGCTCAACGTAATAACCGGAGTCTGGATACCCAACGAAACTGACCGGAGCCTGAACGCTTAACGTAATAACCGGAGTCTGGATACCCAACGAAACTAACCGGAGCCTGAACGGTCAACGTAAAATTCGGAGTCTGGATACCCAACGAAACTGACCAGAGCCTGAACGCTCAATGTAATAACCGGAGTCTGGATACCCAACGAAATTGACCGTAGCCTGAACGCTCAACGTAATAACCGGAGTCTAGATACCCAACGAAACTGACCGGAGCCTGCTCGCTCAACGTAATAACCGGAGTCTGGATACCCAACGAAACTGACCGGTGCCTGAACGCTTAACGTAATAACCGGAGTCTGGATACCCAACAAAACTGACCGGAGCCTGAACGCTCAACGTAAAAACCGGAGTCTGGATACCCAACGAAACTGACCAGAGCCTGAACGCTCAACGTAATAACCGGAGCCTGGATACCCAACGAAAATGACCGGAGCCTAAACCCTCAACGTAATAACCGGAGTCTGGATACCCAACAAAACTGACCGGAACCTGAACGCTCAACGTAAAAACCGGAGTCTGGATACCCAACGAAACTGACCAGAGCCTGAACGCTCAACGTAATAACCGGAGTCTGGATAACCAACAAAACTGACCGGAGCCTGAACGCTCAACGTAATAACCGGAGTCTGGATACCCAACGAAACTGACCGGAGCTTGAACCCACAAAATAATAACCGGAGTCTGGATACCCAACAAAACTGACCGGAGCCTGAACGCTCAACGTAAAAACCGGAGTCTGGATACCCAACGAAACTGACCAGAGCCTGAACGCTCAACGTAAAAACCAGAGTCTGGATACCCAACGAAATTGACCGGAGCCTGAACGCTCAACGTAATAACTATAGTCTAGATACCCAACGAAACTGACCGGAGCCTGAACGCACAACGTAATAACTGGAGTCTGGATGCTCAACGAAAATGATCGGAGCCTGAACGCTCAACGTATTAACCGGAGTCTAGACACCCAACGAAACTGACCAGAGCCTGAACATTCAACGTAATAACCGGAGTCTGGATACCCAACGAAACTGACCGGAGCCTGAACGCTCAACGTAATAACCGGAGTCTGGATACCCAACGAAACTGACCGGAGCCTGGACGCTCAACGTAATAACTAAAGTCTGGATACCAAACGAAACTGACCGGAGCCTTAACGCTCAACGTAATAACCGGAGTCTGGATACCCAACGAAACTGACCGGAGCCTGAACGTTTAACGTAATAACCAGAGTCTGGATACCCAACGAAACTGACCGGAGCCTGAACGCTCAACGTAAAAACCGGAGTCTGGATACCCAACGAAACTGACCAGAGCCTGAACGCTCAATGTAATAACCGGAGTCTGGATACCCAACGAAATTGACCGTAGCCTGAACGCTCAACGTAATAACCGGAGTCTAGATACCCAACGAAACTGACCGGAGCCTGCTCGCTCAACGTAATAACCGGAGTCTGGATACCCAACGAAACTGACCGGTGCCTGAACGCTTAACGTAATAACCGGAGTCTGGATACGCATCAAAACTGACCGGAGCCTGAACGCTCAACGTAAAAACCGGAGTCTGGATACCCAACGAAACTGACCGGAGCCTGAACGCTCAACGTAATAACCGGAGTCTGGATACCCAACAAAACTGACCGGAGCCTGAATGCTCAACGTAAAAACCGGAGTCTGAATACCCAACGAAACTGAACGGAGCCTGAACGCTCAACATAATAACCGTAGTCTGGATACCCAACGAAACTGACCGGAGCCTGAACGCATAACGTAATAACTGGAGTTTGGATGCTCAACGAAAATGATCGGAGCCTGAACGCTCAACGTAATAACCGGAGTCTGGACACCCAACAAAACTGACCGGAGATTGAACCCTCAACGTAATAACCGGAGTCTGGATACCTAACGAAACTGACCGGAGCCTGAACGCTCAACGTAAAAACCGGAGTCTGGATACCCAACGAAACTGACCGGGGCCTGGACGCTCAACGTAATAACTGAAGTCTGGATACCAAACGAAACTGACCGGAGCCTGAACGCTCAACGTAATAACCGGAGTCTGGATACCCAACGAAACTGACCGGAGCCTGAACGCTCAACGTAATAACCGGAGTCTGGATACCCAACGAAACTGACCGGAGCCTGAACGCTCAACGTAATAACCGGAGTCTGGATACCCAACAAAACTGACCGGAGCCTGAACGCTCAACGTAATAACCGGAGTCTGGATACCCAACGAAACTGACCAGAGCCTGAACGCTCAATGTAATAACCGTGGTCTGGACACCCAACGAAACTGACCGGAGCCTGAACGTTCAACGTAATAACCGGAGTCTGGATACCCAACGAAACTGACCGGAGCCTGAACGCTCAACGTAAAAACCGGAGTCTGGATACCCAACGAAACTGACCAGAGCCTGAACGCTCAACGTAATAACCGTAGTCTGGATACCCAACGAAATTGACCGGAGCCTGAATGCTCAACGTAATAACCGGAGTCTAGATACCCAACGAAACTGACCGAAGCCTGAACGCTCAACGTAATAACCGGAGTGTGGATACCCAACGAAACTGACCGGAGCCTGGACGCTCAACGTAAGAACTAAAGTCTGGATACCAAACGAAACTGACCGGATCCTGAACGCTCAACGTAATAACCGGAGTCTGGATACCCAACGAAACTGACCGGACCCTGAACGCTTAACGTAATAACCGGAGTCTGGATACCCAACAAAACTGACCGGAGCCTGAACGCTCAACCTAATAACCGGAGCCTGGATACCCAACGAAAATGACTGGAGCCTGAACCCTCAACGTAATAACCGGAGTCTGGATACCCAACAAAACTGACCGGAGCCTGAACGCTCAACGTAAAAACCGGAGTCTGGATACCCAACGAAACTGACCAGAGCCTGAATGCACAACGTAATAACCGGAGTCTGGATAACCAACAAAACTGACCGGAGCCTGAACGCTCAACGAAATAACCGGAGTCTGGATACCCAACGAAACTGACCGGAGTTTGAACCCTCAACATAATAACCGGAGTCTGGATACCCAACAAAACGGACCGGAGCCTGAACGCTCAACGTAAAAACCGGAGTCTGGATGCCCAACGAAATTGACCAGAGCCTGAACGCTCAACGTAAAAACCAGAGTCTGGATACCCAACGAAACTGACCGGAGCCTGAACGCTCAACGTAATAACCGGAGTCTAGATACCCAACGAAACTGACCGGAGCCTGCTCGCTCAACGTAATAACTGGAGTCTGGATGCTCAACGAAAATGATCGGAGCCTGAACGCTCAACGTATTAACCGGAGTCTGGACACCCAACGAAACTGACCAGAGCCTGAACATTCAACGTAATAACCGGAGTCTGGATACCCAACGAAACTGACCGGAGCCTGAACGCTCAACGTAATAACCGGAGTCTGGATACCCAACGAAACTGACCGGAGCTTGGACGCTCAACGTAATAACTAAAGTCTGGATACCAAACGAAACTGATCGGAGCCTGAACGCTCAACGTAATAACCGGAGTCTGGATACCCAACGAAACTGACCGGAGCCTGAACGCTTAACGTAATAACCGGAGTCTGGATACCCAACGAAACTAACCGGAGCCTGAACGGTCAACGTAAAAACCGGAGTCTGGATACCCAACGAAACTGACCAGAGCCTGAACGCTCAATGTAATAACCGGAGTCTGGATACCCAACGAAATTGACCGTAGCCTGAACGCTCAACGTAATAACCGGAGTCTAGATACCCAACGAAACTGACCGGAGCCTGCTCGCTCAACGTAATAACCGGAGTCTGGATACCCAACGAAACTGACCGGTGCCTGAACGCTTAACGTAATAACTGGAGTCTGGATACCCAACAAAACTGACCGGAGCCTGAACGCTCAACGTAAAAACCGGAGTCTGGATACCCAACGAAACTGACCAGAGCCTGAACGCTCAACGTAATAACCGGAGCCTGGATACCCAACGAAAATGACCGGAGTCTGAACCCTCAACGTAATAACCGGAGTCTGGATACCCAACAAAACTGACCGGAACCTGAACGCTCAACGTAAAAACCGGAGTCTGGATACCCAACGAAACTGACCAGAGCCTGAACGCTCAACGTAATAACCGGAGTCTGGATAACCAACAAAACTGACCGGAGCCTGAACGCTCAACGTAATAACCGGAGTCTGGATACCCAACGAAACTGACCGGAGCTTGAACCCTCAACATAATAACCGGAGTCTGGATACCCAACAAAACTGACCGGAGCCTGAACGCTCAACGTAAAAACCGGAGTCTGGATACCCAACGAAACTGACCAGAGCCTGAACGCTCAACGTAAAAACCAGAGTCTGGATACCCAACGAAATTGACCGGAGCCTGAACGCTCAACGTAATAACCGTAGTCTAGATACCCAACGAAACTGACCGGAGCCTGAACGCACAACGTAATAACTGGAGTCTGGATGCTCAACGAAAATGATCGGAGCCTGAACGCTCAACGTATTAACCGGAGTCTGGACACCCAACGAAACTGACCAGAGCCTGAACATTCAACGTAATAACCGGAGTCTGGATACCCAACGAAACTGACCGGAGCCTGAACGCTCAACGAAATAACCGGAGTCTGGATACCGAACGAAACTGACCGGAGCCTGGACGCTCAACGTAATAACTAAAGTCTGGATACCAAACGAAACTGACCGGAGCCTGAACGCTCAACGTAATAACCGGAGTCTGGATACCCAACGAAACTGACCGGAGCCTGAACATTTAACGTAATAACCGGAGTCTGGATACCCAACGAAACTGACCGGAGCCTGAACGCTCAACGTAAAAACCGGAGTCTTGATACCCAACGAAACTGACCAGAGCCTGAACGCTCAATGTAATAACCGGAGTCTGGATACCCAACGAAATTGACCGTAGCCTGAACGCTCAACGTAATAACCGGAGTCTAGATACCCAACGAAACTGACCGGAGCCTGCTCGCTCAACGTAATAACCGGAGTCTGGATACCCAACGAAACTGACCGGTGCCTGAACGCTTAACGTAATAACCGGAGTCTGGATACCTAACAAAACTGACCGGAGCCTGAACGCTCAACGTAATAACCGGAGTCTGGATACCCAACAAAACTGACCGGAGCCTGAATGCTCAATGTAAAAACCGGAGTCTGAATACCCAACGAAACTGAACGGAGCCTGAACGCTCAACATAATAACCGTAGTCTGGATACCCAACGAAACTGACCGGAGCCTGAACGCATAACGTAATAACTGGAGTCTGGATGCTCAACGAAAATGATCGGAGCCTGAACGCTCAACGTAATAACCGGAGTCTGGACACCCAACGAAACTGACCGGAGATTGAACCCTCAATGTAATAACCGGAGTTTGGATACCCAACGAAACTGACCGGAGCCTGAACGCTCAACGTAAAAACCGGAGTCTGGATACCCAACGAAACTGACCGGGGCCTGGACGCTCAACGTAATAACTGAAGTCTGGATACCAAACGAAACTGACCGGAGCCTGAACGCTCAACGTAATAACCGGAGTCTGGATACCCAACGAAACTGACCGGAGCCTGAACGCTCAACGTAATAACCGGAGTCTGGATACCCAACGAAACTGACCGGCGCCTGAACGCTCAACATAATAACCGGAGTCTGGATACCCAACAAAACTGACCGGAGCCTGAACGCTCAACGTAATAACCGGAGTCTAGATACCCAACGAAACTGATCGGAGCCTGAACGCTCAACGTATTAACCGGAGTCTGGACACCCAACGAAACTGACCAGAGCCTGAACATTCAACGTAATAACCAGAGTCTGGATACCCAACGAAACTGATCGGTGCCTGAACGCTCAACGTAATAACCGGAGTCTGGATACCCAACGAAACTGACCGGAGCCTGGACGCTCAACGTAATAACTAAAGTCTGGATACCAAACGAAACTGACCGGAGCTTGAACGCTCAACGTAATAACCGGAGTCTGGATACCCAACGAAACTGACCGGAGCCTGAACGCTTATCGTAATAACCGGAGTCTGGATACCCAACGAAACTGACCGGAGCCTGAACGCTCAACGTAAAAACCGGAGTCTGGATACCCAACGAAACTGACCAGAGCCTGAACGCTCAACGTAATAACAGGAGTCTGGATAACCAACAAAACTGACCGGAGCCTAAACGCTCAACGTAATAACCGGAGTCTGGATACCCAACGAAACTGACCGGAGCCTGCTCGCTCAACGTAATATCCGGAGTCTGGATACCCAACAAAACTGACCGGAGCCTGAACGCTCAACGTAATAACCGGAGTCTGGATACCCAACAAAACTGACCGGAGCCTGAACGCTCAACGTAAAAACCGAAATCTGGATACCCAACGAAACTGACCGGAGCCTGAACGCTCAACGTAATAACCGGAGTCTGGATACCCAACAAAACTGACTGGAGCCTGAACGCTCAACGTAAAAACCGGAGTCTGGATACCCAACGAAACTGAACGGAGCCTGAACGCTCAACGTAATAACCGTAGTCTGGATACCCAACGAAACTGACCGGAGCCTGAACGCACAACGTAGTAACTAGAGTCTGGATGCTCAACGAAAATGATCGGAGCCTAAACGCTCAACGTAATAACCGGAGTCTGGACACCCAACGAAACTGACCAGAGCCTGAACATTCAACGTAATAACCGGAGTCTAGATACCCAACGAAACTGACCGGAGCCTGAACGCTCAACGTAATAACCGGAGTCTGGATACCCAACGAAACTGACCGGAGCCTGGATGCTCAACGTAATAACTAAAGTCTGGATACCAAACGAAACTGACCGTAGCCTGAACGCTCAACGTAATAACCGGAGTCTGGATACCCAACGAAACTGACCGGAGCCTGAACGCTTAACGTAATAACCGGAGTCTGGATACCCAATGAAACTGACCGGAGCCTGAACGCTCAACGTAAAAACCGGAGTCTGGATACCCAACGAAACTGACCAGAGCCTGAACGCTCAATGTAATAACCGGAGTCTGGATACCCAACGAAATTGACCGTAGCCTGAACGCTCAACGTAATAACCGGAGTCTAGATACCCAACGAAACTGACCGGAGCCTGCTCGCTCAACGTAATAACCGGAGTCTGGATACCCAACGAAACTGACCGGTGCCTGAACGCTTAACGTAATAACCGGAGTCTGGATACCCAACAAAACTGACCGGAGCCTGAACGCTCAACGTAAAAACCGGAGTCTTGATACCCAACGAAACTGACCAGAGCCTGAACGCTCAACGTAATAACCGGAGCCTGGATACCCAACGAAAATGACCGGAGCCTGAACCCTCAACGTAATAACCGGAGTCTGGATACCCAACAAAACTGACCAGAACCTGAACGCTCAACGTAAAAACCGGAGTCTGGATACCCAACGAAACTGACCAGAGCCTGAACGCTAATCGTAATAACCGGAGTCTGGATAACCAACAAAACTGACCGGAGCCTGAACCCTCAACGTAATAACCGGAGTCTGGATAACCAACAAAACGGACCGGAGCCTAAACGCTCAACGTAATAACCGGAGTCTGGATACCCAACGAAACTGACCGGAGCCTGCTCGCTCAACGTAATATCCGGAGTCTGGATACCCAACGAAACTGACCGGAGCCTGAACGCTCAACGTAATAACCGGAGTCTGGATACCCAACAAAACTGACCGGAGCCTGAACGCTCAACGTAAAAACCGGAATCTGGATACCCAACGAAACTGACCGGAGCCTGAACGCTCAACGTAATAACCGGAGTCTGGATACCCAACAAAACTGACTGGAGCCTGAACGCTCAACGTAAAAACCAGAGTCTGGATACCCAACGAAACTGACCGGCGCCTGAACGCTCAACATAATAACCGGAGTCTGGATACCCAACAAAACTGACCGGAGCCTGAACGCTCAACGTAATAACCGGAGTCTAGATACCCAACGAAACTGATCGGAGCCTGAACGCTCAACGTATTAACCGGAGTCTGGACACCCAACGAAACTGACCAGAGCCTGAACATTCAACGTAATAACCAGAGTCTGGATACCCAACGAAACTGATCGGTGCCTGAACGCTCAACGTAATAACCGGAGTCTGGATACCCAACGAAACTGACCGGAGCCTGGACGCTCAACGTAATAACTAAAGTCTGGATACCAAACGAAACTGACCGGAGCTTGAACGCTCAACGTAATAACCGGAGTCTGGATACCCAACGAAACTGACCGGAGCCTGAACGCTTATCGTAATAACCGGAGTCTGGATACCCAACGAAACTGACCGGAGCCTGAACGCTCAACGTAAAAACCGGAGTCTGGATACCCAACGAAACTGACCAGAGCCTGAACGCTCAACGTAATAACAGGAGTCTGGATAACCAACAAAACTGACCGGAGCCTAAACGCTCAACGTAATAACCGGAGTCTGGATACCCAACGAAACTGACCGGAGCCTGCTCGCTCAACGTAATATCCGGAGTCTGGATACCCAACAAAACTGACCGGAGCCTGAACGCTCAACGTAATAACCGGAGTCTGGATACCCAACAAAACTGACCGGAGCCTGAACGCTCAACGTAAAAACCGAAATCTGGATACCCAACGAAACTGACCGGAGCCTGAACGCTCAACGTAATAACCGGAGTCTGGATACCCAACAAAACTGACTGGAGCCTGAACGCTCAACGTAAAAACCGGAGTCTGGATACCCAACGAAACTGAACGGAGCCTGAACGCTCAACGTAATAACCGTAGTCTGGATACCCAACGAAACTGACCGGAGCCTGAACGCACAACGTAGTAACTAGAGTCTGGATGCTCAACGAAAATGATCGGAGCCTAAACGCTCAACGTAATAACCGGAGTCTGGACACCCAACGAAACTGACCAGAGCCTGAACATTCAACGTAATAACCGGAGTCTAGATACCCAACGAAACTGACCGGAGCCTGAACGCTCAACGTAATAACCGGAGTCTGGATACCCAACGAAACTGACCGGAGCCTGGATGCTCAACGTAATAACTAAAGTCTGGATACCAAACGAAACTGACCGTAGCCTGAACGCTCAACGTAATAACCGGAGTCTGGATACCCAACGAAACTGACCGGAGCCTGAACGCTTAACGTAATAACCGGAGTCTGGATACCCAATGAAACTGACCGGAGCCTGAACGCTCAACGTAAAAACCGGAGTCTGGATACCCAACGAAACTGCCAGAGCCTGAACGCTCAATGTAATAACCGGAGTCTGGATACCCAACGAAATTGACCGTAGCCTGAACGCTCAACGTAATAACCGGAGTCTAGATACCCAACGAAACTGACCGGAGCCTGCTCGCTCAACGTAATAACCGGAGTCTGGATACCCAACGAAACTGACCGGTGCCTGAACGCTTAACGTAATAACCGGAGTCTGGATACCCAACAAAACTGACCGGAGCCTGAACGCTCAACGTAAAAACCGGAGTCTGGATACCCAACGAAACTGACCAGAGCCTGAACGCTCAACGTAATAACCGGAGCCTGGATACCCAACGAAAATGACCGGAGCCTGAACCCTCAACGTAATAACCGGAGTCTGGATACCCAACAAAACTGACCAGAACCTGAACGCTCAACGTAAAAACCGGAGTCTGGATACCCAACGAAACTGACCAGAGCCTGAACGCTAATCGTAATAACCGGAGTCTGGATAACCAACAAAACTGACCGGAGCCTGAACCCTCAACGTAATAACCGGAGTCTGGATAACCAACAAAACGGACCGGAGCCTAAACGCTCAACGTAATAACCGGAGTCTGGATACCCAACGAAACTGACCGGAGCCTGCTCGCTCAACGTAATATCCGGAGTCTGGATACCCAACGAAACTGACCGGAGCCTGAACGCTCAACGTAATAACCGGAGTCTGGATACCCAACAAAACTGACCGGAGCCTGAACGCTCAACGTAAAAACCGGAATCTGGATACCCAACGAAACTGACCGGAGCCTGAACGCTCAACGTAATAACCGGAGTCTGGATACCCAACAAAACTGACTGGAGCCTGAACGCTCAACGTAAAAACCAGAGTCTGGATACCCAACGAAACTGAACGGAGCCTGAACGCTCAACGTAATAACCGTAGTCTGGATACCCAACGAAACTGACCGGAGCCTGAACGCACAACGTAGTAACTAGAGTCTGGATGCTCAACGAAAATGATCGGAGCCTAAACGCTCAACGTAATAACCGGAGTCTGGACACCCAACAAAACTGACCAGAGCCTGAACATTCAACGTAATAACCGGAGTCTAGATACCCAACGAAACTGACCGGAGCCTGAACGCTCAACGTAATAACCGGAGTCTGGATACCCAACGAAACTGACCGGAGCCTGGATGCTCAACGTAATAACTAAAGTCTGGATACCAAACGAAACTGACCGTAGCCTGAACGCTCAACGTAATAACCGGAGTCTGGATACCCAACGAAACTGACCGGAGCCTGAACGCTTAACGTAATAACCGGAGTCTGGATACCCAATGAAACTGACCGGAGCCTGAACGCTCAACGTAAAAACCGGAGTCTGGATACCCAACGAAACTGACCAGAGCCTGAACGCTCAATGTAATAACCGGAGTCTGGATACCCAACAAAATTGACCGTAGCCTGAACGCTCAACGTAATAACCGGAGTCTAGATACCCAACGAAACTGACCGGAGCCTGCTCGCTCAATGTAATAACCGGAGTCTGGATACCCAACGAAACTGACCGGTGCCTGAACGTTCAACGTAATAACCGGAGTCTGGATACCCAACAAAACTGACCGGAGCCTGAACGCTCAACGTAAAAACCGGAGTCTGGATACCCAACGAAACTGACCGGAGCCTGAACGCTCAACGTAATAACCGGAGTCTGGATACCCAACAAAACTGACCGGAGCCTGAATGCTCAACGTAAAAACCGGAGTCTGGATACCCAACGAAACTGAACGGAGCCTGAACGCTCAACATAATAACCGTAGTCTAGATACCCAACGAAACTGACCGGAGCCTGAACGCATAACGTAATAACTGGAGTCTGGATGCTCAACGAAAATGATCGGAGCCTGAACGCTCAATGTAATAACCGGAGTCTGGACACCCAACGAAACTGACCGGAGATTGAACCCTCAACGTAATAACCGGAGTCTGGATACCCAACGAAACTGACCGGAGCCTGAACGCTCAACGTAAAAACCAGAGTCTGGATACCCAACGAAACTGACCGGAGCCTGGACGCTCAATGTAATAACCGGAGTCTGGATACCCAACGAAACTGACCAGAGCCTGGACGCTCAACGTAATAACTGAAGTCTGGATACCAAACGAAACTGACCGGAGCCTGAACGCTCAACGTAATAACCGGAGTCTAGATACCCAACGAAACTGACTGGAGCCTGAACGCTTGTAATACCCCAAATTTTACCCTTTCTTTTTTATTTTTATTTTAAATTCTTATTAACTTAATAAATTAACCTTTTTTTTAGATCTTGTTTTTTTAACTAATAATAATTTAATTAACCTTTTTTTATAACTTTACTAATGTTTTTTATTAACTTTTTTTTTCTTTCTATTTAGTTTATTTATTTAAAGCTCTTCTTACTAACTTTTAGGATTTAGATTAAAATTTAACTTTTTTTTTTTTTTCTTTTCTTCAAGAGTAAATTTTTTATAACCTTTTTTAATTAATTTCTAACACATTTTTTTAATCAAATTCTATTACCTTTTTAAAATTAAATCTTTTTTCTAACTTTTTTAAAAGATAAATCCTTTTTCTAACCCTTTTTTAAAGTTAAATCTATTTCTAACTTTTTTAAAGTTAAATCTTTTTTTCTAATTTTTTTTAAAAAAATCAAATCTTTTTTCTAACTTTTTAAAAGTTAAATCCTTTTTCTAACTACTTTTTTAAAGCTAAATCTTTTTTTCTAACTTTTATAAAGTTAAATCTTTTTTTCTAACTATTTTAAAAATTAAATCTCACCTTTGTCACTTTTTTTGTTCTTTATTATTTTTACTCTAAATTTTTCTATCTTTCATTAAAAAAAATAACAAAAATAGTTTTTTATTATTATTTAATTATTATTTTCGTATTTTAATTAAATCATTTTTTAAAATATTATTTTTTTCACTTTTTTCTAAATTATTCATAAAAATATCCAAAAAATCATAAAATAAAAAAATATTGAAAATTTTTGTTCCTTTTATAATATTTTTTATTTTAGGAATCAATAGGATTATTAGTTTTTATTTTAAGTTTATTTTAATTATTTTAAATCATTTAAATTTTATTTTTTTAACTAATTATTTAGTTTGGGCTTTAAAATGGGCTTTAGGGACATTATTGACAATTTGGTGTTAGCCCTAATTTGATCCCTATATATACATGTGTTGCCTTGTTGAAAGGAGGAGAAGGTTTTCTTCAGAAAAGAGGAGAGAGAGAGGGAGAAACAAAGGAGATCCCCAGAGAAGAAAGGCGGTCGTTCCCACAACTCGTTAGAAGGATTGGAGCTCTCCAGTGTTCCCTTATTCAAACCTTTTTCACATTTACCGAAGCAAACCTCCGCTTCGTAGGTTAAATTACTAAACCTTTTGCCTTTTCATGTTTATGTGCATATTTTGCCATGTTAATGTGTTTAGGTCCGTTAAATTACTAAATCCTTTGCATTTTTCATATTTATTTGCATCCTTGCCATGTTAACCTTCATTGTTGTTTAGATCCGTAGATTTTGATATGTATGAACCATGATTGTGTCGTATAGGATTGTCTGCATGTCCATCAATTGTCTGTTTGCATTTGCAATTCTATTGTTATTTTTTTTTTATCAAAATATTTTTTCCCAAAAAAAAACCTTTTTTTGTTCCCGTAAACATTTTTTTCCCAAAAAAAAACCTTTTTTGTTCCCGTAAACATTTTTTTTCCCAAAAAAAACCTTTTTTGTTCCCGTAAACATTTTTTTCCCAAAAAAAACCTTTTTTTTGTTCCCGTAAACATTTTTTTCCAAAAAAGCCTTTTTTTGTTCCCGTAAACATTTTTTTCCAAAAAAGCCTTTTTTTGTTCCCGTAAACATTTTTTTCTAAAAAAAGCCTTTTTTTGTTCCCGTAAACATTTTTTTCTAAAAAAAGCCTTTTTTTGTTCCCGTAAACATTTTTTTCTAAAAAAAGCCTTTTTTTTTGTTCCCGTAAACATTTTTTTCTAAAAAAAACCTTTTTGTTCCCGTAAACATTTTTTTCTAAAAAAAAACCTTTTTGTTCCCAAAAACATTTTTTTCTAAAAAAAACCTTTTTGTTCCCAAAAACATTTTTTTTATATATAATTTAAACTTAACATTTTTTTTATAATTTAAACTTAAATTTTTTTAACTAAGTAATTCCATTTTAAAATTAAAACCTTTTTTTATATATATAATTAAAATATTAAAAAAAATTAAAACATTTTTTTACATAATTAAAATATTAAAAAATTAAAACCTTTTCGTAAGGAACTCCTTTGCCGTGTC
This sequence comes from Lathyrus sativus, assembly GCA_963859935.3. Taxonomy (NCBI): domain Eukaryota; kingdom Viridiplantae; phylum Streptophyta; class Magnoliopsida; order Fabales; family Fabaceae; genus Lathyrus; species Lathyrus sativus. The sequence goes on from CAWUDS030000646.1 coordinate 89,700, forward strand.
ATTTTGTGTACCTTTTATTTTCTTTATTCCTGCATTTCATTTGCATGCTTGAGGTTGAGATGTGCTTGTGGTGGCCACAGCCCCACACTATTTTCCTCCCTCACTTCATTCTAAGTGTTATTACATATTTTCATATTCTTCATGTTTTCAGAAATGTTTCTTTGTTTCTTTATACCCTCTGCCTTTATTACTTTTCTTATTTCTGTACCTTAATTATTCCTCCATATAATGATTTGTCATATTTTCACATTTTTTTTACAGTTTTATCCTTCCGAAGGATTAGGTCCAGCCTTTTGGCCGCCGAGTCAATAGCCTTACCCCTTTAATGGATCAAACCCTGTTTAGCCTAGGTGTCCCGCCGTGGGCAAAATTGCTTTTATCCTAGTGTTATGCCAAAAGGGTCGCCGCACTCATTTTAGGGTTTCCCGCCGCGGAATCCCTAACCTAACCCTAATTCACTTAACAATTTACAACGTAGATATTGGAGTTTCTACACTCCTCGTAAGCGTGTCCCTAAGATACGTTTATGCCCCATTGAAACCTTGGCCACAGTCAAGAAGTTTCTAACCTCCCTATTGAGGGGAACTACGATTACTCTGATTCCACTCCCGTAAGGATACGTAGGCACAAGATGCGATGTCTTGCCGAGTAAACTTAGAATTAACCCCTTAGGTCTCTTTTTCTCACTTTTAATCCTTTGTACATATACCTTAAGCAAATGAATAAAGCAAATAGTAAACATCTGAACAAAAGGTTCCTGTAGAGTACTACAGAAGTTTAGGGTGCTAATACCTTCCCTAAATTTAACCAACCCCCGAACCCTAGATCTTTCCCCGCATTGTGTTTACGATGCAAAATAGGTTTTCCCTCTTTTGACCTTTTCCTTCGGATAAATCAAAGAGCGGTTGTGAATTGAATTGCGATTCAAACTCATTAATAGTTTGTGATCCTATTTCCACCGCAACAGAAAATGGCGACTTCACTGGGGAGTCCTTTAACTTTTGAGGATTATCCCTAACTTGTTCATATTTATTACTATCTGTGTTATTATTCATTTGCATGTATATATTTGCGCTTTGATTGTGGGACTGTTCCTTGTGCTGTGAGATAGGTCCTAACCCGGATCTAGTGTACCTTAGGTAAATGGCAATAGACCAAGGAAACTGTACGACGTATATCGATACGGTTGATCTGGTGGCCATGGTTAGTGCGACTTCTCGGTTGGTGCTTATATTCCTTAAGTCAAGTTGAGGATAATATTGAGGCTGCCATATGTTGTCAACGCACTAACTGACTTTTAGAACCCTAGTTAACTCATCTTGGCCTTTAGAAAGTAGTGAGGTAACCGGCTTTGGTGCAGACTAAAGTTGGTTGACACTCGATACTACGCTCATTGAGATCTTAAACTTGGAGGGCTTTGGTTGGCAAGTAAGTTGCCTTCTGAACAACCACCCTTGTGAAGGATCAATGATATTGAGATCCCTTAGAACCTGGTTACTTTTGTAGGACAGGATGAACCATCTAACTTCAGGGGAGGGTATTTGCCTTTGAACCTCATGCAAGCTTTTAACCTAGGACTTTGTGTGTTTTCATGCATTGCATCCATAAAGCATCTCATTGCATTGTATTTCATGGAGCTCAAACATCATTTATGGATATCGCGGGATACCATAAATAAATAAAAAATATAAAATGAAAAAACAAGGAAAAGATTTCCTTGGTACCCCACGGCATTAGTAAATGTTTTGAATTCCATGAAATCTTCATTTACATTCACATTTTAGCATCATACTTTTGCATTACATGTGTCTCCCGATTTCTCACACTCGGTTCTCTCACCTTCCAGTTTCGTCACCCTGAGTTCTCGGCACCAATACAACACCAGAGCTCAAACTCGGAAAAGAATGGAGGATCAGGCAAAAGAGATTGATCGCCTTAGCAATGAACTTGAAGACCTTCGAGGGGGTATGGGGCGAATGATGGAATTGTTACATGTCATGAATGCTAAGATGGATACCCAGCCCACTGTTGTTTCTGAGATTATCGGCGTTACTGTGGACCCTCCACCAAGTGTGACCGTAGCAGGGGACCCACCTTATGGTCTTGCTCCCGGTTTTGTGCCTCCTCAAGCCACTGTTCCGATTAATCAACCTGTTCAGCAAGCCGTGCCCTTGTTTTCTGAAGTTTCTAGGGGGGCTCCTATCTTTGCACCACCTGTTGTACACACTCGTGCGCAACCGTACTTCAATGAGACAGTTTTTGATAATCTTGATGAGAATGTTGAGGGTTATGAGAAACATGATAAGCTTCGTGAGGAAGTAAACACTATCTTCCAGAGATTGAAAAAGGTAGAGGGTGATCAAATTTTTGGGACTGCTGCAAGGGATGTTTGTTTGGTTTCAGGTTTGGTTATTCCCCCAAAGTTCAAAACTCCGAACTTCGATCGTTATGAAGGTGCCACCTGTCCTAAGAGTCATCTGATCATGTATTATCGCAAAATGGCTGCCCATGTTGAGAATGATAAACTGATGATTCATTGCTTCCAAGATAGTTTGAAGGGTGCTTCCTCCAAGTGGTATTAACTTTAGACCAGTCTCGCATTAAGAGTTTCCAGGATTTATCTGACGCTTTCATCAAACACTACAAGTACAATATGGATCTGGCTCCTGACAGAAGACAGTTGTTGAGTATGTCGCAAAAGAATTCTGAGTCATTCAAAGAGTATGCTCAAAGGTGGAGAGAAACTGCTTCGCAGGTAGAACCTCCTTTGACCGAGAAAGAGTTAGCTGATTGGTTTGTCGACACAGTCCGTCCAGAATTTTGCGAGAGAATGGTGGGTAGTGTGACTTCAAATTTCTCCGACATCGTTGCTGTGGGTGTCAAGATTGAATTGGGTATGAAGAGTGGTAAAATGACAAATAATCATGGCGCTTCTAAGGATCAGCCGAAGAAACCTCCTTATAGCTCCCAGAAAAAGAAGGAGAGTGAGACTAATGCTATATCCTCTGGTAAACCAAGGGAACGCTTTTATCGGCATCTGCAAGGTTATGCTCAACCTCAAGGGTACCCAGTCCAATATGCTCAACAACCCTATGTGGCAGCTATTACACCTTCTTTCAATCAACAGGTTCCCATGTATCAACCTATGCAACAACCTCCTGTTTATCCGCCTCCTGTCAACTACCTACAGGCACCCAATACTCCTGCTCCTCAACAGCCAAAGAGTCCGGCTCCTCGCCAGAATATGCCAAACAGAAGAACGTATAAACCTTGTCCGCCGATCCCGATGACTTTTACTGAGTTATACCCCCACTTGGTACAACAAGGTCTGATTATCACCCGTGCTTTGGGTCCTCCGTCTAATCCGTTACCTGCAAGTTACAACGCTACCGCTCATTGTTTATTTCATGAGGGTGCGCCCGGCCATGATCTAGAGAATTGCTATGCTCTTAAGAAAGTTGTCAGAAATTTGCTAGAAACGAAGAAGTTGTCTTTTGGCGATGCTCAGCTGAAGATCGAGACTCCTTTCGGGGTTCCTCACTCGTCAAGTGCAAATTCTGCAAAGCATGCTACGCCTATCAGCCGAATCCAGTCATTATTCAAAGGCCTAGCCCGCTTCATTTCAGTAACCCTCAAGGTGATATGACCGGGATCAACAAAGGATCTGGGAAATTTATTTTGAAGCAACGACTGAAAACTGTTGAAGATGTGACCAACATAACTGGGGTAAGCCATGACGACTCACAGTGATCATGAACCAGACGTCCTTTCCATTGAGGCTCCGCCAAAGGAAACTGTTACTCTTGAATGCAAGATTTCATAAACATTTAGAAGGATTTTTCCGACAGTTCATTTGTTTATTTATATGTATTTCTCTTCGATTAATCATATTTAGCATGCACGAACTTGTTTATCTTTGATTAATTAATGCAACGCATATGTTTGTCTTGAATAAATCCATTCGTTTCACTCATTCAAAATATATTTTTCATAAATTATAATGCCAACTTTACCCGATCTCTTGTTCTGATGGAGAATTGGGGGGAGGATGACGAACCCAAAACGTCAGATTTCTTGTCGTATGCTTTCGATTGAAACCCGCTGATGATGTAAGGCATTGTTTCAAATCCCAAACACTGGAGATATAAGGATGTTAATCCCTAGTCAACCCTTTGAACCTTGAAGTAGGAGTTTTTCTTTATTTTTAAGAACCTTCATCCTAACCTGGGGCAGGGTAGGTTTCAGTTAAACCGATCGAGCGCTTAGATCCTCAAAAAGGAAGAGCAAACCTTCGAGAATTTATCCTTAGCATCTTAAGAAGTCCAATACAATGACTATCCCTCGGTTACCTAAGGAGTGGGGCAGTCACGAGCCTTTCAAAAGATTTACACAACTTGTGCATAAAGGAATATTCAAAAAAATAAGAGCCCGCTAAGTCAAAAACCTATGAAGGAGACTTAGGCAAAACTGGGGCATCCCGCTGGACTCCAAAGTCAGATCAAAAGACGTTGTCCAGGCAAAAGTTAGGGAATAAAAGCAAAACAAGAGGGTACAATAAATAGTCCCTAGTAAAGAACAAGATCGTGTAATAGGTGAGCGACTGCCATGTCCAAAGCCTTGATAAGTTCTCGACCATAGCAAATCCGCTTGAGATATGAGCGTTCGTATCCGGTTAACTGAATTAGGATTGGAGAACATCACGAAGAATGGGTGGGTACAAATATAACTTTGAGCCTTTATCCTTTTGTTTCTTAAACCGTGAACTGAGCCACGATACAACCTTTAAAAGACCTAATTGAAGTAGGACTTCGGTTGAAAGCATACTTGACAAGATCACGTTTCCTGACTCCTACGAGCTATGCTCAGAAAAAATTCATGATGGCATTATAATTAAAACTTATATCCTGACTAGTGATTTCGGTCACAAGTTGTTGCGATATCTTTTTTTCAAAACAAAAATTCAAGACAAATATATGTGTACATTGACAAGCTCAGGATAGGCATTTCAGGCATGACGACTTTGCTTGATATCTTAGAGATTTACATATGGACATAACCCGTGGAACTTGATGATCCTGCTAAACAGGGGCAGGCAGTTTCCCAGTTCGCTTACCAACGCGAGTCTGACATTCTTAAAGAGCTATTTCCCAAAGATTTCGTCGTAACACGATTAATTTGTGCCAGTTACGTCGAGACCTGACGAATCTCTCAAAGAGTTTGAGAACAATGGGGCAACCGGACTCGGTGTTCTCTATAAAATCCTCTTGAGATGACCCTACCTCGCAACGCAAGTATCCTGGGGCACCATGTTTTTAAAGGAAACAAATGGCGACTACTATAAGGTCCTTCAAGATTAAAACCATGTGGTTCCACAACTTTCTTCATGCACCCGATGGATTTTACTCACGGTGGCCTTCATTCTCCAGTAAATCTCAGTGTTGCAATAGGCTCCCAAGCTATTGCCTCATCACAGTCCCCAGCGAGACTATAAGCTGACAACTTTTTCTTGGGTAACTCAAAAGTGTCCCCCAGGTTTTCTTCTCCCCATGTGAAGACGTGATACTGTACACCCAAGCAGATTACCTTCTCCTCAGAGAATTCAGAACTTTAAAACCAGACTTGGTTCTACTATTGATCTTTCGCACCCATGATTGACGTATTGGTTGCAGAGAACGCAGGGTATTTCCGTCGAGATGTTTATTTCATCTCTCGTCCCGTCTCTAGTCTGTTTCGTCAGTATACGCAAGGGCATAAGCATCACATGCCTATTTCATTTCATATTCATTACATACTCATTACATACTCATTTCATAACATCTTGCATAGTTACATACATAGACATCAACATACATTCATATTAACATATCCATTAACATACGCGATAACATGCACAGGTTCATCGTGTCTCCATCATTGGTCGTTACCACCGAGTAATTGGGGTTTGTCCATTCTCTCCAAATAGATTGTCAGCCCTAAGCATAAAATGCTTACTTGTTTCCAGTTTCCCCACAGAGCTCGATCCTCGTGGATGACGATTACTTCAGCTATCTTTCCTCGCCAGGATTAAATATTTACCCTTCGAGATCATTCCCTCGATGGAGTTTTGATTTCCAGTCTTCTTTCTAGCTCGATCCTAGATTGAATCTCAGTCTTGTCGGTCGTCAATCCCAACCAGACGTGCATTTATTTTGCACCATCTAAAATTTTCACCATACCATGACAGATACGCGACTGTTTTCGCCCGAGAAGTTTATCACTGTACCCGGACGTGCATTTATTTTGCACTATCTTCAACTACAATCATTTACAGATACACGCCAGTTCACGCCTGGAAAATCTATCAGTACAACACTTTACAATCCTACATGTTACAACATCGGTACAACACTTTACATTTTACAGCATCAACATACGACATTTCTCACCTAAGAAGTCGATCATATCCTCGTTATGACTCGCAGCAAATGGCCATCTCCATGGAGCAGTTGGGCTTCCATTTACCTGCCGTCTTGAGGTTTGAACCAAATCGTATTCAGGAGAGCACGATCTTGAGTTACGGGGAGGTTTGAGCAGTTTCATATTCAGGAGAGCACGATTCTGAAGTTATGAAGAAGTTCGTTTATCCTTTAGTAAAAGAAGGAGCGGAATCATATTCAGGAGAGCACGATTCTGAGTTATGATGAAGTTCGATTACCCAGTTTCATATTCAGGAAAGCACGATTCTGAAGTATGGAAAAATTCATTTACAACCAAATCATATTCAGGAGAGCACGATTCTGAAATATGAAGAAATTCAGTCATCCAGTTTCATATTCAGGAGAGCACGATTCTGAAATATGAGTATATTCAGTCATCCAGTTTCATATTCAGGAGAGCACGATCCTGAAGTATGAGGAAGTTCAGTTTACCCTTTTCATGTTCAGGAGAGCACGATTCTGAAGCATGAAGAAGTTTATTTATCCTTCAGTAAGAGAAGAATCAGGATCGTATTCCAGGCGCCGACCTTAAATGCGAGAAGATTTATTTATCAGATAAGCAGCAGCCTCTTTATTTGAGTGCTTATCCATTTTTTGCACATAAGTCCCTTCCAACGATAAGTGACAGTTCTCCCTCGAGAAGCTTATCAGGGCAATTCCCATCAAAGTCCATTTATTTTGGCATACAGTCGGTCTTTACCCTGTATATTTGCTACGGAGTTCCGAAAAGTCCGTTTGATCCTGTCACGAAGGGTAGTTTACAGAAGCTTGGATGTTATTCCTTGCTCAATGCTCCAGCATTCTGTAATCGATCTTACAATCGTACGTGATCCAGTTTTATTTTTAGATTCCCCAGTGGAGGCCGTCTCATAGGTACCATCTCCATTCGAGGATCTCGTTCCTTTTCTAAAAGTGACAATTCGTCGTGTTCGCACCAGTTGACCATCATTTTTAGAATTCCCCAGTGATGTACTGTGTCTCAGCGCGTCGTTTTCCCCAGTGTGTTCTTCTCGTAGCATCTGTGTCGTCGTATTCGTCAGCATTTTCGCATTCATCATTCCAGCATACGCATCACATCATATTCACGGCATCATCTGCATTAATTTGTTCTCGCTTTGTCCATAGCATTGCATATCGCCGCATATAAGGGCAAAATTTTCGGTTATCTATATTTAAATCCCTCCACCATGATTCCTTGAGTCTCCGTCACTCAAATCATCTGGTGTAGCTATTTAAATAGGGGCAACTGTAATACCCCAAATTTTACCCTTTCTTTTTTATTTTTATTTTAAATTCTTATTAACTTAATAAATTAACCTTTTTTTTAGATCTTGTTTTTTTAACTAATAATAATTTAATTAACCTTTTTTTATAACTTTACTAATGTTTTTTATTAACTTTTTTTTTTTCTTTCTATTTAGTTTATTTATTTAAAGCTCTTCTTACTAACTTTTAGGATTTAGATTAAAATTTAACTTTTTTTTTTCTTTTCTTCAAGAGTAAATTTTTTATAACCTTTTTTAATTAATTTCTAACACATTTTTTTAATCAAATTCTATTACCTTTTTAAAATTAAATCTTTTTTCTAACTTTTTTAAAAGATAAATCCTTTTTCTAACCCTTTTTTAAAGTTAAATCTATTTCTAACTTTTTTAAAGTTAAATCTTTTTTTCTAATTTTTTTTAAAAAAATCAAATCTTTTTTCTAACTTTTTAAAAGTTAAATCCTTTTTCTAACTACTTTTTTAAAGCTAAATCTTTTTTTCTAACTTTTATAAAGTTAAATCTTTTTTTCTAACTATTTTAAAAATTAAATCTCACCTTTGTCACTTTTTTTGTTCTTTATTATTTTTACTCTAAATTTTTCTATCTTTCATTAAAAAAAATAACAAAAATAGTTTTTTATTATTATTTAATTATTATTTTCGTATTTTAATTAAATCATTTTTTAAAATATTATTTTTTTTCACTTTTTTCTAAATTATTCATAAAAATATCCAAAAAATCATAAAATAAAAAAATATTGAAAAATTTTGTTCCTTTTATAATATTTTTTATTTTAGGAATCAATAGGATTATTAGTTTTTATTTTAAGTTTATTTTAATTATTTTAAATCATTTAAATTTTATTTTTTTAACTAATTATTTAGTTTGGGCTTTAAAATGGGCTTTAGGGACATTATTGACAATTTGGTGTTAGCCCTAATTTGATCCCTATATATACATGTGTTGCCTTGTTGAAAGGAGGAGAAGGTTTTCTTCAGAAAAGAGGAGAGAGAGAGGGAGAAACAAAGGAGATCCCCAGAGAAGAAAGGCGGTCGTTCCCACAACTCGTTAGAAGGATTGGAGCTCTCCAGTGTTCCCTTATTCAAATCTTTTTCACATTTACCGAAGCAAACCTCCGCTTCGTAGGTTAAATTACTAAACCTTTTGCCTTTTCATGTTTATGTGCATATTTTGCCATGTTAATGTGTTTAGGTCCGTTAAATTACTAAATCCTTTGCATTTTTCATATTTATTTGCATCCTTGCCATGTTAACCTTCATTGTTGTTTAGATCCGTAGATTTTGATATGTATGAACCATGATTGTGTCGTATAGGATTGTCTGCATGTCCATCAATTGTCTGTTTGCATTTGCAATTCTATTGTTATTTTTTTTTTATCAAAATATTTTTTCCCAAAAAAAAACCTTTTTTTGTTCCCGTAAACATTTTTTTCCCAAAAAAAAACCTTTTTTGTTCCCGTAAACATTTTTTTTCCCAAAAAAAACCTTTTTTGTTCCCGGAAACATTTTTTTCCCAAAAAAAACCTTTTTTTTGTTCCCGTAAACATTTTTTTCCAAAAAAACCTTTTTTTGTTCCCGTAAACATTTTTTTCCAAAAAAGCCTTTTTTTGTTCCCGTAAACATTTTTTTCTAAAAAAAGCCTTTTTTTTTCCCGTAAACATTTTTTTTCTAAAAAAAGCCTTTTTTTGTTCCCGTAAACATTTTTTTCTAAAAAAAGCCTTTTTTTTGTTCCCGTAAACATTTTTTTCTAAAAAAAACCTTTTTGTTCCCATAAACATTTTTTTCTAAAAAAAAACCTTTTTGTTCCCAAAAACATTTTTTTCTAAAAAAAACCTTTTTGTTCCCAAAAACATTTTTTTTATATATAATTTAAACTTAACATTTTTTTTATAATTTAAACTTAAATTTTTTTAACTAAGTAATTCCATTTTAAAATTAAAACCTTTTTTTATATATATAATTAAAATATTAAAAAAAATTAAAACACTTTTTTACATAATTAAAATATTAAAAAATTAAAACCTTTTCGTAAGGAACTCCTTTGCCGTGTCATTTTGTGTACCTTTTATTTTCTTTATTCCTGCATTTCATTTGCATGCTTGAGGTTGAGATGTGCTTGTGGTGGCCACAGCCCCACACTATTTTCCTCCCTCACTTCATTCTAAGTGTTATTACATATTTTCATATTCTTCATGTTTTCAGAAATGTTTCTTTGTTTCTTTATACCCTCTGCCTTTATTACTTTTCTTATTTCTGTACCTTAATTATTCCTCCATATAATGATTTGTCATATTTTCACATTTTTTTTACAATTTTATCCTTCCGAAGGATTAGGTCCAGCCTTTTGGCCGCCGAGTCAATAGCCTTACCCCTTTAATGGATCAAACCCTGTTTAGCCTAGGTGTCCCGCCGTGGGCAAAATTGCTTTTATCCTAGTGTTATGCCAAAAGGGTCGCCGCACTCATTTTAGGGTTTCCCGCCGCGGAATCCCTAACCTAACCCTAATTCACTTAACAATTTACAACGTAGATATTGGAGTTTCTACACTCCTCGTAAGCGTGTCCCTAAGATACGTTTATGCCCCATTGAAACCTTGGCCACAGTCAAGAAGTTTCTAACCTCCCTATTGAGGGGAACTACGATTACTCTGATTCCACTCCCGTAAGGATACGTAGGCACAAGATGCGATGTCTTGCCGAGTAAACTTAGAATTAACCCCTTAGGTCTCTTTTTCTCACTTTTAATCCTTTGTACATATATCTTAAGCAAATGAATAAAGCAAATAGTAAACATCTGAACAAAAGGTTCCTGTAGAGTACTACAGAAGTTTAGGGTGCTAATACCTTCCCTAAATTTAACCAACCCCCGAACCCTAGATCTTTCCCCGCATTGTGTTTACGATGCAAAATAGGTTTTCCCTCTTTTGACCTTTTCCTTCGGATAAATCAAAGAGCGGTTGTGAATTGAATTGCGATTCAAACTCATTAATAGTTTGTGATCCTATTTCCACCGCAACAACGCTCAACGTAATAACCGGAGTCTGGATACCCAACGAAACTGACCGGAGTCTGGACGCTCAACGTAATAACCGGAGTCTGGACACCCAACGAAACTGACCGGACCCTGAACATTCAACGTAATAACCGGAGTCTGGATACCCAACGAAACTGACAGGAGCCTGAACGCTCAACGTAATAATCGGAGTCTGGATACCCAACGAAACTGACCGGAGCCTGGACGCTCAACGTAATAACTGAAGTCTGCATACCAAACGAAACTGACCGGAGCCTGAACGCCCAATGTAATAACTGGAGTCTGGATACCCAACGAAACTGACCCGAGCCTGAACGCTCAACGTAAAAACCGGAGTCTGGATACCCAACAAAACTGACCGGTGCCTGAACGTTCAACATAATAACCGGAGTCTGGATACCCAACA